>WNWK01001862.1:237500-244080 GCA_009830355.1 Cherax destructor | reverse complement strand
GTTTTGAGGTGGTGGTGGGGTGTGGGGGTGGTGGTGGTGTGGAAAGGAGTGTGGTGGGTGGGGGTGTGTGTGTTTTGGGAGGGGTGGTGGTGTGGTGGTGGTGGGTGTGTGTGTGTGTGTGTGTGTGTTGTGTGTGTGTGTGTGTGTGTGTTTTGGGTGTTTTGTGTGTGTGTGTGTGTGTGTGTGTTGTGTGGGGGTGTGTTGAAGTGGGGGAAAGGGGTTTCCCCAAGGGTCATTTTTGAGGTTCCGGTTTATCGGCACGAACACACAAAATGTGGAAAACATCCGGTTTAAACCCGCCTGCTAGGCCGGCCCCCCCCCCTTTTCCCCCCCGGGTGCCCAACACCCCCCAGTCAAAGCAAACCCCCTCCCCTCCCCCAGGAAACCCCCCCCACCCCCAGGCCACCCTCCCGCCCCCAGTGTTGGTTTCCAGGGAAAAAACTATTTCATGAGCAATACAACAACCTTAAACACAAATACACAACACACACAAAACACACACACACACAAAACACACAGGAAAAAACCAGTAAAAGAAATGATGGAATATAAACAACCAAATGCAAAGAGGCAGAGGAGGGTTTGTCCCTCGGGAAAACAGAAGCAAAGGGGAAGACCAGAACGAGCCCTTGGTTCACCCAGAGGGGGAAGGGGGGCAAAAGAAAGGGGTGTAATAGAGAAGGGAAAAAAGAAAAGAAAAAACCGGGAAAAATAAAGAGATTGGGCCGAAGAGCCAGCAATTTATGAAGGAAAAGGGGGTCACAAAATTGAAAAATGAAAAGCATAAAAGTCAAGTTGCCCCGAAGCTGTTGTATAGCCACTGGGAAAAACAACAGTCAAGGACCAGGTAATCAGGCTGAAAAAAGGGGTTGGGAGTTCAAAAAACACCAAGAAAAAAGGAATTTCAAATGAGATTTAAAAAGTTTTCCACAGGAAGGAAAGGAATTCCAAATTTCAAAAAAAGGGGGATCCCAAACAAGTGCTGGAGGGAAATACACACAACCGAGGAGGAGGTGAAGAAGCTGCTAGGAACTCGATACCTCAAAAGCGGTGGACCGGATAACATTTCTCCGTGGGTCCTTAGAGAGGGAGCAGAGATGGTGTGTGCCACTAACACAAATCTTCAACACATCCATTGAAACTGGGCAACTACCTGAGGCGTGGAAGATGGCAAATGTAGTCCCAATTTTTAAGAAAGGAGACAGACACGAGGCATTAAACTACAGACCTGTGTCACTGACGTGTATAGTATGCAAAGTCATGGAGAAGATCATCAGGAGGGGGAGTGGTGGAGCACCTAGAAAGACAAAGCTTATAAACGACAACCAGCACGGTTTCAGGGAAGGAAAATCCTGTGTCACAA
Source organism: Cherax destructor (assembly GCA_009830355.1). Taxonomy (NCBI): domain Eukaryota; kingdom Metazoa; phylum Arthropoda; class Malacostraca; order Decapoda; family Parastacidae; genus Cherax; species Cherax destructor. Next base: position 242,717 of record WNWK01001862.1, on the reverse strand, counting down.
ACCTACTGGAGTTTTATGATAAGGTAACAGAAGTAAGACACGAGAGAGAGGGGTGGATAGACTGCATTTTTTGACTGCAAGAAGGCGTTCGACACAGTTCCTCACAAGAGGTTAATGCAAAAGCAAAGGATCAGGCACACGTAACAGGAAAACACTGCAATGGATCAGAGAATATCTGACAGGGAGGCAACAACGAGTCATGGTACGTGACGAGATGTCAGAGTGGGCACCTGTGACGAGTGGAGTTCCACAAGGGTCAGTCCTAGGACCTGTACTGTTTTTGGTATATGTGAATGACATAACGGAAGGGATAGACTCAGAAGTGTCCCTGTTTGCAGATGATTGAAGTTAATGAGAAGAATAAAATCAGTCGAGGATCAGGCAGGACTACAAAGAGACCTGGACAGGCTGCAAGCCTGGTCCAGTAACTGGCTCCTTGAATTTAACCCTGCCAAATGTAAAGTCATGAATATCGGGGAAGGGCAAAGAAGACCGCAGACAGAGTATAGTCTAGGTGGCCAAAGACTGCAAGCCTCACTCAAAGAAAAAGATCTTGGGGTGAGATAATACCGAGCACATCTCCTGAGGCACACATAAATCAGATAACTGCTGCAGCATACGGGCGGCTGGCAAACCTAAGAATAGCGTTCCAATACCTCACCAAGGAATCATTCAAGACTCTGTATACCATATACGTCAGGCCCATACTGGAGTATGCAGCACCGGTTTGGAACCCACACCTGGTCAAGCACGTCAAGAAATTAGAGAAAGTGCAAAGGTTTGCAACAAGACTAGTCCCAGAGCTAAGGGATTGTCCTACGAAGAAAGGTTAAGGGAAATCGGCCTGACGACACTAGAGGACAGGAGGGTTAGGGAGACATGATAACGACATATAAAATACTGCGAGGAATAGATAAGGTGGACAGAGACAAGATGTTCCAGAGAGGGGACACAGAAACAAGGGGTCATAATTGGAAGTTGAAGACTCATGAGTCAAAGGGATGTTAGGAAGTATTTCTTCAGTCATAGAGTTGTCAGGAAGTGGAATAGCTTAGAAAGCGACATAGTGGAGGCAGGAACCATACATAGTTTTTTAAAACTAGGTTTGATAAAGCTCATGGAGCAGGGAGAGAGAGGACCTAGTAGCAATCAGTGAAGAGGCGGGGCCAGGAGCATGACTCGACCCCTGCAACCACAAATAGGTGAGTACACACACACACACACACCGGTTTTTCCCAGCACTTGGTGTAAGTTTGCAACTGAGCTAATCATTCAGTCTTATCGGACAGGTTACCAGTCAAATTATTCACTAATCATAATCTGCCGCAGAAAATTTAGGAGTTAAATAATTCAGTATTAAAAAAATGTTATCGGCTTAATTTGCATGGAGCAGTATCACTTAAAGCTGTCCTTAACACATGGCACTCCCTATAAAGGTAGATAATTAGCTTAAGATGTATTATAATAAATGTTAAGAACCGTACGAGGTAGAGCTGAAGAACCTCGCTTGTCAACATGTCAGGGAGAGAGAGAGAGAGAGAGAGAGAGAGAGAGAGAGAGAGAGAGAGAGAGAGAGAGAGAGAGAGAGAGAGAGAGAGAGAGAGATGAACTGGCAACCTTGGTTGGACTTGGTCTTTACATTTAAGAGATCCACTACAACTGAGATAGAGTGTGAGTCCTCACTGGGGAAAGCGGAAATGAGTGAGGAAGAGAGTTTAGGGGGAAGAACCAACACAGACTACAGCACAAGAGACAATGCAGAAATGTTCCTGTCTAAACTGAAGGGAGAGATAATATAAGAAAAGATGGGGAACCTGGTAACAAAACACTGGGAGACAGGAGAAATTTATACCCAGAGGGAAACGAAGCTTGCACCATACACCACAACAATCATCAATGACTGCACCATACACCACAACAATCATCAATGACTGCACCATACACCACAACAATCATCAATGACTGCACCATACACCACAACAATCATCAATGACTGCACCATACACCACAACAATCATCAATGACTGCACCATACACCACAACAATCATCAATGACTGCACCATACACCACAACAATCATCAATGACTGCACCATACACCACAACAATCATCAATGACTGCACCATACACCACAACAATCATCAATGACTGCACCATACACCACAACAATCATCAATGACTGCACCAACACCACAACATCATCAATGACTGCACCATACACCACACAATCATCAATGACTGCACCATACACCACAACAATCATCAATGACTGCACCATACACCACAACAATCATCAATGACTGCACCATACACCACAACAGTCATCAATGACTGCACCATACACCACAACAATCATCAATGACTGCACCATACACCACAACAATCATCAATGACTGCACCATACACCACAACATCATCAATGACTGCACCATACACCACAACATCATCACATGACCCATACACACAATCCAATGACTGCACATACACCACAACAATCATCAATGACTGCACCATACACCACAACAATCATCAATGACTGCACCATACACCACAACAATCATCAATGACTGCACCATACACCACAACATCATCAATGACTGCACCATACACCACAACAGTCATCAATGACTGCACCATACACCACAACAATCATCAATGACTGCACCATACACCACAACATCATCAATGACTGCACCATACACCACAACAATCATCAATGACTGCACCATACACCACAAACAATCATCAATGACTGCACCATACACCACAACAGTCATCAATGACTGCACCATACACCACAACAGTCATCAATGACTGCACCATACACCACAACAGTCATCAATGACTGCACCATACACCACAACAATCATCAATGACTGCACCATACACCACAACAGTCATCAATGACTGCACCACACACCACAACAGTCATCAATGACTGCACCATACACCACAACAGTCATCAATGACTGCACCATACACCACAACAGTCATCAATGACTGCACCATACACCACAACAATCATCAATGACTGCACCATACACCACAACAATCATCAATGACTGCACCATACACCACAACAATCATCAATGACTGCACCATACACCACAACAGTCATCAATGACTGCACCACACACCACAACAGTCATCAATGACTGCACCATACACCACAACAATCATCAATGACTGCACCATCATTCACCACAACAGTCATCAATGACTGCACCATACACCACAACAGTCATCAATGACTGCACCATACACCACAACAGTCATCAATGACTGCACCATACACCACAACAATCATCAATGACTGCATCATACCACAACAATCATCAATGACTGCACATACACCACAACAGTCATCAATGACTGCACCATACACCACAACAGTCATCAATGACTGCACCATACACCACAACAGTCATCAATGACTGCCATACAACAATATCAGACTGCATACCAACAGTCATCAATGACTGCACCATACACCACAAAGTCATCAATGACTGCACCATACACCACAACAGTCATCAATGACTGCACCATACACCACAACAGTCATCAATGACTGCACCATACACCACAACAGTCATCAATGACTGCACCATACACCACAACAGTCATCAATGACTGCACCATACACCACAACAGTCATCAATGACTGCACCATACACCACAACAGTCATCAATGACTGCACCATACACCACAACAGTCATCAATGACTGCACCATACACCACAACAGTCATCAATGACTGCACCATACACCACAACAGTCATCAATGACTGCACCATACACCACAACAGTCATCAATGACTGCACCATACACCACAACAGTCATCAATGACTGCACCATACACCACAACAGTCATCAATGACTGCACCATACACCACAACAGTCATCAATGACTGGACCATACACCACAAGTCATCAATGACTGCACCATACACCACAACAGTCATCAATGACTGCACCATACACCACAACAGTCATCAATGACTGCACCATACACCACAACAGTCATCAATGACTGCACCATACACCACAACAGTCATCAATGACTGCACCATACACCACAAGTCATCAATGACTGCACCACACACCACAACTCTCATCAATGACTGCACATACACCACAACAGTCATCAATGACTGCACCATACACCACAACAGTCATCAATGACTCACCATACACCACAACATCATCAATGACTACCAACACAACAACATATCAATGACTGCACCATACACACAACATCATCAATGACTGACAACACTCACACTCAAACATCATCAATGACTGCACCATACACTCACAACATCATCAATGACTCACCAACACACAACACTACAATACTGCACATCAATCACAAACTCACACACAACACTCACGACTACAACATCACACTCACAACACTCATCAATACTCACAACACCACAACATACAACACTCACACTACAACACCACACTACAACACTCACAACACCAACACTCACACTACAACACCACACACAACACTCACACTACACACACATCACACTACAACACAACACAACACTACATACACCAAAACATACAACACTCACACTACAACATCACACTACAACACACTCACACACTCCCAAACACTCACACCCTACACACAACATCACACTACAAACTCAAAACACACACTACAACACTCATACTACAACACCACACTACAACACTCACACTACAACACCACACTCACAACACACCTACAACACTACACTACAACACTCACACTCACAACACCACACTACAACACTCACACTACAACACCACACTACAACACTCACACTACAACACTCACACTACAACACTCACACTACAACACTACACTACACACTCACTACAACACTCACACTACAACACTCACTACAACACCACTACAACACTACTCAACACTACTACAACACTCACCACACTACACAACACTCACACTACAACACACACACACTCACAACACTCACACTACAACACTCACACTACAACACTCACACTACAACACTCACACTACAACACTCACACTACAACACACACACTACAACACACACACTACAACACTCACACTACAACACTCACACTACAACACTCACACTGCAACACTCACACTACAACACTCACAGTTGTCTCATAAAGTTCTAAGAAGAAAAGTTTATCATCAAACTTAAACCCCATACGATGTCTGG
>WNWK01001862.1:50000-235000 GCA_009830355.1 Cherax destructor | reverse complement strand
GTAAAAATTAATAATTTTGTACCAGAACCTTAGAAAACTTACCTAACCTTATTATAATAAGCGCAGTATAATTTAGATTAATCCAACTAAATATATTTTACATTAGTTTACAATAATTTAATAATAAACAACCACAATGAAATATATTTTTTTGCGAAATTATTGCATACACAAATTTTCGCTTGCCTTATTCGGCAAGAAGAGAGTTGCTATTTAAGTCAAAACCTCAAGTTTTACCTATTAATTAAAAGTGTAGAACTGGAGAAATGTCGGGAATCTCAGGATTTATAAATAATAGCTGCTGTACACACGAGATTGTTACCAGCGTATCATTATATAAACTTATTTGACTTAACTGTTCTGTATTTGATCTTCGATGTTTAATAATTTACTTGACATATTTATTTACTCCAGTTTACGGTCGAGGGTGTTCATTTATTAGAAGTTTGGTTAGTGAGGCAGACATAAGCGGGAGCACACAGCACCAGATGCTGTACTGCATCACCCGTGACTTGCAGTGGTAGTGCATCAGACGCTACTCTCTGTGGCGTCAGCTGACGGCGGTGCGTCTGACGCTCCTCTCCAGCGTTATGTGACGGCAGTGCGCCTGAAGCTTGTCTTTGCGTCGCCTGACGATGGTGCGTCCGACGTTCGTCTCTACTGTGTCATTTGAGTGAGGTGCGTCTGACGCACCACGTCGTTGTAGCAACGCCCTCACTGATACACACTACCAAGCCTCCCAGTGGAAATACATCAAGTGTCTTTGTTGGACCATCCTTTATTGAAACTTATTAATGTTTCCTTCCTCCCTCTCTCCCTCCAGGAACAATGATGAACACGACGTTTCGCCAGCCAGTGGCTTCATTAATTCAATACAGAGGTTATTTAAGTGTTGAAACTGGAGACAGTAGAAGACAAGGTAATGTGTCCCTCAGCCAGGATAAAGGTGTCCACCGCCGATGTCTAGAAATTCTTGTAAGGGTCTAACAGGTACGGTAGGTTAGACTGTCGTCTCTGAGCAAAATTGAACCAATAATAACATACCATAACGTCAATAATTACAATAATGCGTGAAAGTCAAGAGAAAATCTTGAAACAAGAACAGAAAACGGAGACCCACCCAGTGGGTTGGTCACACGCTCTTAAAATACTTGAGAGGCACGTAAGTTCCCCAGTCTTCTAATAACATGTTCATTTTTCCACTATAATCTACCTTGTCCATAATTACTATCGCATTTGCTTTGTCTGTATCGTAAGGTGAAGTTTAGGATCTTTCCATAATTCATAGTATAACTTAGCAAATCTTTGAGGACAATTGTTGTTGTAGAGGTCTGAGCTTTCCTTAGACCTCTACAACAACAATTGAATCTAGCGAAACCCTAACATAACCTAAGCATATCTAGCATAAGAGATCCTAATTTAAGCTTATCTAACTTAACCTATTTCTTTCACTATTCTAATATTAATAATAGGTAGTTGGCTCTGTATCTGTATCTGTAAAACAGAGTAAGACAGAGTAAAACAACTTAAGTTGAATCAAGTTTATAAAATTGCTCACAAACAGTATCCAGAATATCTTGCTGCCAATTTTGTCAAGGCTGGGAACCAAAGCAGTCATAGTACTAGGGGGAGAGAGCACAACTTTGTAGTACCCACAGTCAGTGGCCAGGCTTCAAACACCTTTTATTGTACAGCAATAAAGGAATGGAACAGACTGCCTGCACATGTCAAAGCCAGTCATAGCATCAGCCAGTTCAAGAAGAGAGCCAAAAGCTACCTAATGAATGTAGCGACAGAAAGGGAGGAGAATTATTTTTATTTTTTTTAGATAACATACATGTCCATGTAAATAACTCTTTTTACCTTATTCCTTTTAATTTTAGTATAATAACTAGTATCTACTAGTGTCTAATATTAAGGTATTAAATGGACCCCAATGGAAATAAGTCACTCTGTCTGACTTTTTGGTTTATCCTGGGTTTTCTACATATATGCTGCTATTGTATGATAATCTATGTAACTGTATTTGTGTATACCTGAATAAACTTACTTACTTAATCTTCCTTAGCCATTCTGACACAGCAGAGGGTGGTGTACTGCTGTGTTCATGTGTTTTACTGACACGTACAGAAATATCCTCTTGACCATTTCGTGATATGTTCACTCACACGATGAGTGTTGCTCTCCAATATTTATGTTCACTCACACGATGAGTGTTGCTCTCCAATATTTATGTTCACTCACAGATGAGTGTTGTTCTCCAATATTTATGTTCACTCACAGGATGAGTGAAGCTGTCAGATAAATCAACCCATCAAGGCAAAAATCATTATCTGACTGATTGATGAGGTTCGCCAGTATGGCCGGCCCTGGTCTCTTCCAATTGGTGACCCGGCCTTGGCTCCCCATTGGGGAAGTGTCACTGACATTCAAAATGTCTTCCCATGGGAAGAGGTATATGTTCCTCTTATTCGGGACCATTACCCCTAAACCTAGCTACATTTCCCGCCCTCACGGGGCTCGAAAGGTGTGACAGCTACGTAACAGCAGACGATGTTAGGCAGTGCAAAGGCAGCAAGCACTACAGGATCCTTTTGGAGTCACGCCAAAGCTTTGGGCCGCAGCCCAAGCGTTGGGGAAATTGTTTTGACTGCTGCTTCTTCTTCTTGTCCGTTGTACCTCAATCATAATCTTTCAACCACGTAGCCCAAGCACTGTTGCTGTTTCTCATTCTTACAGCAGACAAAGACAAGAACCACAGCTTCGTATCATCTTTGGGATACGATATAAAAATTCGTATGAAAGTCACCCCAGTAGAAGATACAGAAAATTACAAACAGATCTCAACAAAATCTTCCAATGATGTTCGGTGGTGGTACATTTCAATTACTTAGATATGGGAGAAAGAAAGATCTCAAAATGAGCGCACTATATAGAACGTAAGTAGGCCATACCATATAATACAAGGAACACGATCATTATGTCAAAGGATCCGTCATTTGTAGAACACATTAACGTTAATGTAACGTATGGAAAATGAAAATTTCCGAACAAGAGAAGCAACACCCATGATGGTACATTTAAAATAACTTGAGTTCTCACAACTTGAATATTGTTCAGTGCTCACAGTGCTTTTCAATGCAGGAGAGATACCACGGTTGGAAAACATAGAGAGGTCGTATGCTACCCGCACTGAATCAGTAAAATATGTAAGTTATTGGGAACGACTCGAAGCACTTGGACTGTTCTTTCTCTGGAGGGAGAAGAGAGAGAAACTCCAGTTAATATATACATGGACGATACTTGAGGGGCTGCTCCCTAACCTGAACACTTACATAATACCTGACTGGAGTGAAAGATGTGGGAGAAATTATAGAATTAACCCAGTGAAGAGCAGGGGCGCCATGCGTTCAATTAGAGAACACTGCGTCATCGTCCGTAGATCTAAACTCTTCAACATAATACCACCAGATGTCATAAATATTACCAGAACGAAAACAGAAATTTTCAAAAATAAGCCGGGCAGCTTCCTGCTACTAGTGCCAGATCAGCTGGCTTGTGATGATATGTGGGTTTGCAAGCCCACACACCCATCACCAGACTGTCAAAAAAGAAGAGAAACCAAGTCTCACAGCGGGCTAAAAGGGAAGAACTCTCGAAAGTGGTCACAGGTAACAACAAACTGGAAGCGGCATAGATGTAACACACATATATACAATATGTATGTATGTATGTATGTATGTATGTATGTATGTATGTATGTATGTATGTATGTATGTATATATATATATATATATATATATATATATATATATATATATATATATATATATATATATATATATATATATATATAGTATGGTTTATCGAGTGTGCTAGTTATATACCCTTTGAATTTTTCGCTATGTTTTTTAATTTATCGAACTATTATTATCATCATTACTATTATTAATACCATTATTATTGTTTTCCTGGAGAAGCACTAGAGGAGGTTGTCGAATACGGAATAAGGTGTAAGGGACGAACTAGGCAGAAGACTGAGCTGAGAGCTTATACAGAGCAGAGAGCAGGAACTAACAAGGTCAGTGTGTGAGCTCATCCTGTCTCCTTTATGGTAGTCCAGCTGTCTTACACACACACAGGCAGGGATAACAGGGAAGGCACTACCATGGATCAGGGAATACCTGTCAGGAAGACAACAGCGAGTCATGGTACATGGCGAGGTGTCAGAATGGGCGCCGGTGACGAGTGGGGTTCCACAGGGGTCAGTCCTAGGACCGGTGCTGTTTCTGGTATTTGTGAACGACATGGCGGAAGGAATAGACTCCGAAGTGTCCCTGTTTGCAGATGATATGAAGTTGATGAGAAGAATTCAATCGGACGAGAACCAGGCAGAATTACAAAGGGATCTGGACAGGCTGCAAGCCTGGTCCAGCAATTGGCTCCTGGAGTTCAACTCCACCAAGTGCAAAGTCATGAAGATTGGGGAAGGGCAAAGAAGACCGCAGACGGAGTACAGTCTAGGGGGCCAGAGACTACAAACCTCAATCAAGGAAAAAGATCTTGGGGTGAGTATAACACCAGGCACATCTCCTGAGGCGCACATCAACCAAATAACTGCTGCAGCATACGGACGCCTGGCAAACCTAAGAACAGCATTCCGACATCTTAATAAAGAATCGTTCAGAACCCTGTACACTGTGTACGTTAGGCCCATACTGGAGTATGCAGCACCAGTTTGGAACCCACATCTAGCCAAGCACGTAAAGAAGCTAGAGAAAGTGCAAAGGTTTGCAACAAGACTAGTCCCGGAGCTAAGGGGTATGTCCTACGAGGAGAGGTTAAGGGAAATCGACCTGACGACACTGGAGGACAGGAGAGATAGGGGGGACATGATAACGACATATAAAATACTGAGAGGAATTGACAAGGTTGACAGAGACAGAATGTTCCAGAGATGGGATATAGCAACAAGGGGACACAGTTGGAAGTTGAAGACTCAGATGAATCACAGGGATGTTAGGAAGTATTTCTTCAGTCACAGAGTGGTCGGGAAGTGGAATAGCTTGGGAAGCGATGTAGTGGAGGCAGGTTCCATACATAGCTTTAAGAAGAGGTATGATAAAGCTCATGGCGCAAGGAGAGTGACCCAGTAGCGGCCAGTGAAGAGGCGGGGCCAGGAGCTATGTATCGACCCCTGCAACCACAACTAGGTGAGTACACACACACACACACAGTTAGGAAGTATTTCTTCAGTCATAGAGTTGTTAGGAAGTGGAAGTGTGGAAAGTGACGTAGTGGAGGCAGGAACCATATATAGTTTTAAGACGAGGTTTGATAAATCTCATGGAGCAGGTAGAGACAAGACTTAGTAACGATCACTGAAGAGGCGGGGCCAGGAGCTATGAATCGACCTCTGCAACCACAAATAGGTGAGTACACACGCTCACAGTGACCCTCATAGCAGATTTCTACCAGGATAATCATCCCTCTCTCTATTACACTGTTAGAAAGTGCGCACATGGTATGGGCTCTGAGGTGGAGATGAGAGGCTCACATGGTATGGGCTCTGAGGTGGAGATGAGAGGCTCACATGGTATGGGCTCTGAGGTGGAGATGAGAGGCTCACATGGTATGGGCTCTGAGGTGGAGATGAGAGGCTCACATGGTATGGGCTCTGAGGTGGAGATGAGAGGCTTGAGAGAGGAAGAGAAAAGGGGAAGGTTAATTGGGAGGCACACGAGTAATGAGGAGAGGGGAAGGTGGGGTATTGAAATGGTAAGGGAAAGGGAAGAAAAGGAAGAGGGGGAAAATAAATACCAAAAACAATAAACAGAGTAGAAAGATGAGAGGTATGCGTATGGGGTGAGGACGGAGGACGGGAAGGAGGTTACGATAGATGAGAAGAAAGGAGGAGGACGGAGAGGAGGATGTGGTGAGGAAGAAGTAGGAGGGAGGAGGGTGGAGGGGGTGAAAGAGAGCTCGAGCCACCTCCACCTTGGCCGTGAAGCGAAGAACAGGTCCAGGGCCCAGTTTTTCCTTGTAGAAAACTGGTGGTGGTGTGTGTGTGTGTGTGTTAGTTAGTTAGTTACCATTTTTGTCCTAGGCACATGTCAATTAGACACTAGGCCTGTTGTATATATGTGTGTGTGTATGTGTATGTAAGGAAACACTTCGAAATGTTTCTGCCCCACCGGGAATTGAACCCGGCCCCTCCGTGCGTCAAGCAAGAGCTTTACCCACTAGGCCACAGGGGTGTGTGTGTGTGTGTGTGTGTGTGTGTGTGTGTGTGTGTGTTTGTTTGTACAGCTTTCACATGTCTGGTTGGAATGAACTGGCGGGTGGGAGCGAAGGTGTCATGTTCTGGCAGGACGGAGCGAAGGTGTCATGTTCTGGCAGGATGGAACGAAGGTGTCATGTTCTGGCAGGACGGAGCGAAGGTGTCATGTTCTGTCAGGACGGAGCGAAGGTGTCATGTTCTGGCAGGACGGAGCGAAGGTGTCATGTTCTGGCAGGACGGAACGAAGGTGTCATGTTCTGGCAGGACGGAGCGTAGGTGTCATGTTCTGGCAGGACGGAGCGAAGGTGTCATGTTCCGGCAGGATGGAACGAAGGTGTCATGTTCTGGCAGGACGGAGCGAAGGTGTCATGTTCTAACAGGACGGAGCGAAGGTGTCATGTTCTGTCAGGACGGAGCGAAGGTGTCATGTTCTGGCAGGACGGAGCGAAGGTTCATGTTCTGGCAGGACGGAGCGAAGGTGTCATGTTCTGGCAGGACGGAGCGAAGGTGTCATGTTCTGGCAGGACGGAGCGAAGGTGTCATGTTCTGGCAGGATGGAACGGTGTCATGTTCTGGCAGGACGGAGCGAAGGTGTCATGTTCTGGCAGGATGGAGCGAAGGTGTCATGTTCTGGCAGGATGGAACGAAGGTGTCATGTTCTGTCAGGACGGAGCGAAGGTGTCATGTTCTGGCAGGACGGAGCGAAGGTGTCATGTTCTGGCAGGATGGAACGAAGGTGTCATGTTCTGGCAGGACGGAGCGAAGGTGACACACGAACACTGCTCCCATCATGTACAAGCCCACCAACTCACCACCAGACTGAAATCTCTCAACTCAAGCTGAACAGATTCCAACACTTTGTATGAGCCTCCTCCTGCCTGATACATTATAACAATAAAACAAACCTATTATTTGTTCTCACTATATAACTCTCATATAGAACAGGCAGCAGTACACTGCAGACGCATCCAATTTTGCTACTAAAGGAAAAAAGGTCGCCAAGTTTAATCCCAACTGGAACATGTACAGGTCCAAATGACAGGATTCCTTCCGTGCAAGGTGGCGTGTACAACAGAGAGCTGTCGTGCTTTTGGTGTCGCTCTTGCGTAAGAACGAGGCGGCAGCAGGAAGGTGCTTGAACTTTGAGTCTTAAATGGGGCTTGCTGCACTGCAAACATATTATTATCCTTGTTACAATGCAGTTCTGCGAGGTGTTGTTACTAATGTTTTGTCGATTATTACAGCGTTGCAAAAAGCTTTTCCTTGTTGCAGGTGGGTACAAGGTGGCGATGTCGAGGGAGGGGGGGAGATAATATATAGCGTTTATGGTGGAACAAAGTTTATACAATAAGAAATGTATATCTTTCAGTGTGTGTATACCGAGATATGTTTATTTCACAGTGCAACGAGTTGTATATTTCTGTGTATATATAGTGAGAAGTATGCATCTCTCAGTGTATATATATATATATATATATATATATATATATATATATATATATATATATATATATATATATATATATAGGATGGGGTCCACCTCTGGTGTCAATTGTGGGACCCATTGCCTCGGAGAAGTGGATAAAAAGACTTCAAGGAAGAATATTTAGATTTCTTTCTGAAGCCATTTGAATATTCCACTTCCCTACCACCCCATCTTTTTTACAAACTTTATTTCAAGACAAAATACAATGGGGAGTTAAACAACATAGATAACAACTCAGAGCTACATGTCAAATACTTCGTCCAACTCCCTGGCAGTGGGCCGCGTGCCCAGAATACTGCAGGTATTTCCCCTCTGGATCGCAACACTGAGTCTCTGAAAGAGGAAGCTGGTCGCCCTGTGGTCCTTGGTTTCTATGATGAGTTTTCCACCCAGCTCCTTGAGAAAATGTAGTTGCAGGGGTCGAGTCTCAGCTCTTGGTCTTGCCTCTCCGCTGGCCACTACTAGGCTCACTCCTAGCTTCGTGAACCGTCATACTTATTCTTAACCCATGTATGGCTACAGCCTCTATCACTTCCCTGTGTAGGTCGTTCCACTTCCCGGGCCGGACGTACCGGCGAACCTACTACTACTACCACTATGAAGCTGAAATAATATTTCCTAACATCCCCGTGACTCATCTGTGTATTTAACTTCCAGATACGCCCTCCTGCTCCTGTTTCTCGCCTCTCTAACAGTCTGCCTCTCTCCACCCTATCAATTTAATTTAGTATATTGTACGCTGTTATCATGTCACCCCCTGGTCCTTCTTTCCTCTAATGTAATCAGGTTCAGTTGGTTTTGTCTCCTCGTAGCTCGTACTGTTTACTTCCAGTATTAGTCTTGTTGCAAACCTCTGCAGTTTTCCAGGTTTTTTTTTATGTTTGATCAGGTGTGTTCCATGTTGGTGCTGCATTACTCCCAGATGGGCCTGACATATGTCGTATACAGTGTCATGAATAACTAGGTAATGAAGTTTCTGGATGCTAATCTTTGGTTTGCCAAACGCACGTTTGCTGTTTAAATTATTCGGCTGATCTGCTCCTTAGACAATATGATCGATACTGTGCTCACCAGGAGGTCCTTGTCCTGTATCCCCCGAGCCTGTACTTATTTGTCGTCCATAATTTTCATAAATCAGCATCTTCTTGGGTTAAATTCTAATAGCCATTTGTCAGATCAATCCTGCAGCCTTGTCCACGTCCGTCTGCCTCTCTTACAATGTAAACATCCAGAGGTGAACATCTCTCAACGTACTGTATATACAACGAGAAAATACCTTTATTATTATTATAGTTGATAAATATTATTGATGTTAGTTTACAGTGAGTTGCGGTATTAATTAGCTAAGTACATTCGATAAATTACAAATCTAAAAAAACATACTAACTGTTGAAGAGCAAACCTCTCGTCAACCCAGGTACGAACCACCAGTTTTTACGTCACCCAAAAATAAATGTTTTGTCCAGACTTATCTGCAAAAAAAAAAAAAAAAAAGTTTACTTCAGGTTAAAGCTCCTGGAAAAAACTGGTTGTGGGTATATTGGTGGGGTTTCACCGCGGCCCTGGACGTCAGTGAACCCAACTTTCATGAGAACCAGTCTAACCTCCAGCAACAGTGTGCAGTGGTAAAAAGAAAGAAAGTCTTTGGGAATAGTGCTGGGAGGTGTGTGTGTGTGGGGGGGGGGGATGAGCCTCTTAAAAATACAGCTGGTGGTAGGTTGTGGTAGTGGTAATAATGACTGGTAATGATGATTGGTAATAATAACTGTTGTGATGATTAATGATGATGACCTGTGATGACGTCTGGTGATGTTACAAACAAGGTATATAATAAGAAACTTTACAGTTCAATACAGTCACAACACAATAGTGATCTGTATAGCAGTACAGAGGTCACATGTAGTGAAGGCTGAGTGCTCCAACATATGAGTGACGTCACCTGCTGAATGTGTTGTGATAGACTAAAATCAACTCTGAAGATACTGAAGCTCCCCGTGTATCGTACAACTGTATTGCCAAGACTTATAACTGCACATTTTAGATAGCGATGTCTCTGCAAGTCTTCTTCCTTGTTAAGTTTAGTTTTATTAAGTGGTAGAGGCTATCTGTGGCAAGAACACAGGCATCATCAACACTGTCAGTATGACAGGAATGTTGATGTTCACTGATACGGGTGTGTAAATCTCTAGCTGTTTCTTCCAGTTTATGACAGAAACTCCAGCTTTGGTCTCAACTAGACTTGTTTGTTTCTTGATGGTTAAGCTTGTAATAGTAGCACTGCTGGTGGTAGAAATATTCTTAGCTACCTTACTGTTGGGGCTGATGATCTGCAGAGTACGACGTCCACGGTCATTTATGAAATGTAGTTTGGAGAAGACCCGATGAATATAGTCACATTCCCTCTAAAGGTATTTAGGATTGCATAACCCGTAGGTCTTCAGAGCCTGTACTACCACACTGCTGCATTAACTCAAAGAGAGAATAATGGTTTCCATAGCTAAAAAATAAAGAGGAGTCTTGAACTGTGCAGACTAGAGCTCCAAGATTAGAAACCTGCTAAACAATAGGGACAACTATGGATCTCTACGAAATAGTTATTGAACGAACTCATCAAAACTTTCCTTTTTAAATCCAGACTGATTTTGTAACGTACAAAACATGATAAAAAGCTCATTCTCAGTAACCCTAAACCAGCACGACTGTATGGTCAACCCAAGACCCAGAAAAGCCATGTTCTGCTAAGACTCGTCATACCAGGCATTGACAGTGTTCCTCACAAATTAGCCAGTATTCTTGCCAAACAATCAGCAATGCACATTTAAAACAACCATGTGACCTACTCAACTGTGGTAAACACATTAGTGTGAGAAACAAGAAACTGGTAAGCCTGGATGTGACTTCTTTGTTTACATATGTACCCACGACCCAGACCAATGACCTTCATCGTAGGAAGGTCAACTATGGTCTCCATCTTTCCCTGCCAGTGACTGCGTTGATTTTATTGAACTCTGTGAATTTTAAATGTTTTTCTTGTGATACTTTTCTCGATAGGCAAAGCTTTGGCTAATAAAAATTGAATATTGCTAAGACACTCGTCGTATTTTCAGATAAGCATTTAATGAAGTGCCTTAGTTCACATAATTTGTGTTCTAATAATAATACAGTATATATCTTCATTCATTACTTACGTTAATCTCTATAATTCTGAAATAAAATATTAATAATTTAACATACTAATTTTCATTGTTTTTTTTTTTTTTCAATTTTAATGTTTTTGTTAGTAAGTACAATAATGTGCAAATGATAAATATCTGACTCTAAATATTGTCCGATTTTTTTTTATTTTTTGCACGTTTGATTACATTCTAACATGTAGCATAGACAGCCTTGTGGAGAAAGACATTTCCAACTTTAAATACTTTGGGCCGCCATAATACACACCCGTATCAGTGAACATCAACATTCCTGCCATGCTGACAGTGTTGGTGTGGCCTGTGTTCTTGCCATAGATAGCCTATACCACTTAATAAAATGGAGTGACACTAAACTTACAAAGGACGAAGACATAGCTGTCTAGAATGTGCAGTTATTAGTCTTAGCAATACAGTTGTACAACACACGGGGGAGCTTCAGTATCTTCAGAGTTGATTTTAGTCTTTCAGAAGACATCATATATTGGAGCACTCAGTGACATGTGACCTCTGTACTGCTATACAGATCACTGTTGTTTTGACTCAGTACTGGACTGAGTCTCTGGTGGGTGATATCTTTCCATAATAAAGTTACTTAACGTTACCTGTGTGACTCTTTTATGCTTGACTAGTGATGATGACTGCTGATGATGATGACTGCTAATGATGATGACCGCTGATGACGACTACTGATAATGATGACTGATGGTGATGACTGCTGACGATTAGTGCTGGTGGCTACTACTAAATCCCCCTATCCTACCTCCCATTCCCACCTCTAATCCCTTCCTCCTACCCCTATCACAAACCCCAACCTCCCACTCTTATATCCCACCCCAACCCCCACACCTTCCTCCAACTCCTACCCCACCACCTTTACCCCCAACTCCTACCTGACACCCTACGTCCCACCCCTACCACCGACTCCAATTCCCTACCCCTACCCACCACCCCTCCTTCCAATCATTTCTTCACAATGACTCTTAAGAATTATTTCTAATACTGTTTACATACCTGGTCTCATCTTCACGCTGATGGTACCAGATGTGTTGACCTCGATAACAACTAGGCTGTTAACTCATGTTAACGTAGGCTCGCTGGTACAGCGCTCGGCCCACAACACAAAGAACCCAAGTTCGATTCCCTTATTGGGAGATATGTGTGGTCGAGCTACCTAGCAATACCCACACGCATCTAGAAGTCAGACAGGTATTGTAATAACGTTGCTAGAATTACCGACAACAGGTAAAAAAACACACGTGAAACTAATGTGACTCACAATACCTGACTTGTGTGACTCATAATACCTGACTTGTGTGACTCACAACACCTGACTTGTGTGACTCACAACACCTGACTTGTGTGACTCACAACACCTGACTTGTTAGGTACAAGGACACGTGCAACTGATGCGACATTTATATTATGGCAACGTTTCGCTCTTGGAGAGCGGATGAAAGAGATGAGTGACTGGATGGAAGAGATGAGTGACTGGATGAAAGAGATGAGTGACTGGATGGAAGAGATGAGTGACTGGATGAAAGAGATGAGTGACTGGATGAAAGAGATGAGTGACTGGATGAAAGAGATGAGTGACTGGATGAAAGAGATGAGTGACTGGATGAAAGAGATGAGTGACTGGATGAAAGAGATGAGTGACTGGATGAAAGAGATGAGTAACTGGATGGAAGAGATGAGTGACTGGATGAAAGAGATGATTGACTGGATGAAAGAGATGAGTGACTGGATGAAAGAGATGAGTGACTGGATGAAAGAGATGAGTGACTGGATGGAAGAGATGAATGAATGGATGAAAGAGATGAGTGACTGGATGAAAGAGATGAGTGACTGGATGAAAGAGATGAGTGACTGGATGAAAGAGATGAGTGACTTAATGGAAGAGATGAGTGACTGGATGGAAGAGATGATTGACTGGATGGAAGAGATGAGTGACTGGATGAAAGAGATGAGTGACTGGATGGAAGAGATGAGTGACTGGATGGAAGAGATGAGTGACTGGATGGAAGAGATGAGTGACTGGATGGAAGAGATGAGTGACTGGATGAAAGAGATGAGTGACTGGATGGAAGAGATGAGTGACTGGATGAAAGAGATGAGTGACTGGATGGAAGAGATGAGTGACTGGATGGAAGAGATGAGTGACTGGATGAAAGAGATGAGTGACTGGATGAAAGAGATGAGTGACTGGATGAAAGAGATGAGTGACTTGATGAAATAGATGAGTGACTGGATGGAAGAGATGAGTGACTGGATGAAAGAGATGAGTGACTGGATGAAAGAGATGAGTGACTGGATGGAAGAGATGAGTGACTGGATGGAAGAGATGAGTGACTGGATGGAAGAGATGAGTGACTGGATGGAAGAGATGAGTGACTGGATGGAAGAGATGAGTGACTGGATGGAAGAGATGAGTGACTGGATGGAAGAGATGAGTGACTGGATGGAAGAGATGAGTGACTGGATGGAAGAGACAAACTGAAACAACAGTCAATTAGGAAGTGTATTTGAATACACTAATTAACCCTTATTTGACCAGCGTATTTTTCTAATCCCTGGAGTCTATCATACCTACTCAGGAAACTGTGTATTGAGTCTTCCTACACTATATGTCTCCCTAGGGCGTGTATATGTGTATTTAAATGCCTCCCTTTTTTTCTTCCAGTTCGCTGACGTTGGAATGTCTTAAGGAGGAAGTGCTTTAGCATGGGAAGAAAGTAGGTGATGGGTGGCCCTTAAAAGTCAAGGTCAGAGATAATGATGGAGAATGTTTGAGGAGAGAGAGAGAGAGAGAGAGAGAGAGAGAGAGAGAGAGAGAGAGAGAGAGGAGAGAGAGGAGAGAGAGAGAGAGAGAGAGAGAGAGAGAGAGAGAGAGAGAGAGAGAGAGAGAGAGAGAGAGAGAGAGAGAGAGAGAGAGAGGAGAGAGAGAGAGAGAAAGAGATGGAGGTGTGTATAGACGTTATTCACACGGCATGAAACAAGGTGCTTTCTAGTCCATGTTGAAATGTATTGCTGTATCTGCTGCTGTTGTTGTTATTGTTGTTGTTGCTGCTGCTGGAGCTGTTGCTGCTGCTGCTGCTGCTATAGCTATTGTTCTTGCTGCTGCTAGAGTTGTTGCTGTTGCTGCTGCTGGAGCTGTTGTTGCTGCTGCTAGAGTTGTTGCTGTTGCTGCTGCTGGAGCTGTTGTTGCTGCTGCTATAGCTATTGTTCTTGCTGCTGCTAGAGTTGTTGTTGTTGCTGCTGCTGGAGCTGTTGTTGCTGCTGCTAGAGCTATTGTTCTTGCTGCTGCTGCTGGAGCTGTTGTTGCTGCTGCTATAGCTATTGTTCTTGCTGCTGCTAGAGTTGTTGCTGTTGCTGCTGCTGGAGCTGTTGTTGCTGCTGCTAGAGCTATTGTTCTTGCTGCTGCTGCTGGAGCTGTTGTTGCTGCTGCTATAGCTATTGTTCTTGCTGCTGCTAGAGTTGTTGCTGTTGCTGCTGCTGGAGCTGTTGCTGCTGCTGCTAGAGCTATTGTTCTTGCTGCTGCTGCTGGAGCTGTTGCTGCTGCTGTAGCTGTTGCTGCTGCTGGAGCTGTTGCTGCTGCTGCTGCTATAGCTATTGTTCTTGCTGCTGCTAGAGTTGTTGTTGTTGCTGCTGCTGGAGCTGTTGTTGCTGCTGCTAGAGCTATTGTTCTTGCTGCTGCTGCTGGAGCTGTTGTTGCTGCTGCTATAGCTATTGTTCTTGCTGCTGCTAGAGTTGTTGCTGTTGCTGCTGCTGGAGCTGTTGTTGCTGCTGCTAGAGCTATTGTTCTTGCTGCTTCTGCTGGAGCTGTTGCTGCTGCTGTAGCTGTTGCTGCTGCTGGAGCTGTTGCTGCTGCTGCTGCTATAGCTATTGTTCTTGCTGCTGCTAGAGTTGTTGCTGTTGCTGCTGCTGGAGCTGTTGTTGCTGCTGCTCTTGATGTTTCCGCTGCTGTTGTTTATGTTGTTATTGCTGCTGTTGTTGTAGCAACAACAAAGACAAGACGTCCAACAAACAAGAGAAACATCATCATCACCATCATCACCACCATCATCATCATCACCACCATCATCATCACCACCATCATCATCATCATCATCACCACCATCATCATCATCACCATCATCATCACCATCATCATCATCATCATCATCACCACCATCATCACCACCATCATCATCACCATCATCACCATCCACCACCAATCATCACAATCATCACCACCACCATCATCATCATTATCATCATCATCATCACCATCATCATCACAATCATCATCATCACCATCATCATCACCATCATCATTATCACCACCATCATCATCACCATCATCATCATCACCATCACAATCATCATCATCATCATCACAATCATCACCACCATCATCATCATCACCATCATCATCACCATCATCATCATCACAACCATCATCATTATCACCACCATCATCATCATCATCATCATCACCACCATCATCATCATCACCACCATCATCATTATCACCACCATCATCATCATCATCATCACCATCATCATCATCATCACCACACTAATTAACTCTACACTCCACATCCACTCTTAATTACGATGCCATAATTAAGAAAGATTTAGCATAATTAAAGAGATTAAAGATCATTTTTTGTACTGACTTATAATACAAAGAAACGGAGGTTTTGTTATGCTTCTCTTCTTCCTCTTCTATGGACAGTCTCTTCTTCAAACATCTTTCTCTTATCCTCTTTCTCTTCTTAATCATCCTTCACTCAACAGCCTAATTTATTTTATTATTCTCTTTTATCTTCTCCCTACCACCATTCCTGCCTCTCTCTCTCTCTCTCTCTCTCTCTCTCTCTCTCTCTCTCTCTCTCTCTCTCTCTCCCTCTCTCTCTCTCCCTCCCTCTCTCTCTCTCCCTCCCTCTCTCTCTCTCCCTCCCTCTCTCTCTCTCCCTCCCTCTCTCTCTCTCCCTCCCTCTCTCTCTCTCCCTCCCTCTCTCTCTCTCTCTCTCTCTCTAGAGAGAAAAAGAGAAACAGAGAGAAACGAGACAAGGAAGAGAAACTTTAACCATGATACAAAACACTTAAACTATGATATAATAAAAAAAAACTTAAACCAAAATGTAAAACACTTCAAGCATGATATAAAACAAAACGGCAACACCACCACCCAGTTAGAATCCTCGTAACTGATACTCAAAAAAAACATCAATATTAATGCTTAACAGCATATTAAGAAGTTATAATCAAAACTAAAAATACTTACAACTTTTTAAAACCAGCACATTCATAAAACCAACACATAGTCACCCTCGACTAATTTTGGGTCACTGAATACATAGACGATGTTTACAATTGCAAATTGGCTGTGTTTATAAAGATATGGAGTCAGGCTGGGTGGTGTTTGCTTTGACCCGGGACGAGGGAGTCAGGCCGGGTGGTGTTTGCTTTGACCCGGGACGAGGGTAAGTAAACAGGGACAGACTTCTGATACACAATATCTATATTAAGAATAAAAAGGCCATACATACAGTTTCCTTTAACCTATCTATTGTTATTATGAGTATAGTCGAGTAAAGAACACAAGTGTAACTAATGTGACATTTTATTGTGGCAACGTTTCGCTCTCCAGGAGCTTTGTCAAGCCGGTCTGACAAAGCTCCTGGAGAGAGAAACGTCGTCACAATAAAATGTCACATTAGTTGCGCTTGTGACCTTTTACCTAACATATTGTGGGTAATTCCACCAACATTATTACAATGATCAGAGTCGTCTTCAGCATCCTCAACACCACACACCTCTCTAATTTACGCTTAATCGAAATTCAGAAAAAAAAAATATAATGGAATCAATAAAGTGAAGATAATGTAGTTTTGAGTTTCTTAAATCTGGGAGACTAAAATAAAAGTGACTCACCTCCGGTCAAGACGTGTAGCTTTATTAAGCCTTATATTAAAATAAAGCTTAGGTGAACATGTTGAATCAAAACATTGAATAACCATATCTAGTAATGCGTCCTGGGAATTTTTAAATGAACATAATGACATTTACAATATAATGATGACATGAAGGCTTGACAAAATAAAGTTACGATCTGAACTTCCTTTACTATTATAAAAAAGTAAGTTATTCTACGTAAGTATGAGATACATAATTAATATTTGTTTTCACAGATTAGGTAGCAAAAATTTAAGTTTGTCTAGAAAATACTTAAGTATTATAATATAAAGGAAGAATTTCGTGACGGAGACTTATAATAATAATAATAATAATAATAATAATAATAATAATAATAATAATAAAAATGAAGCAATATCTATTCTAGTAGGTGTAAAGAATAGCCGGAAGATGCAACATGACCAAAGCAATGGTAAGCAATGGGTAGCTACAGTAGAAGTATTAGCATATTAGAAAAAAAAATAGTGAAAGATGGAAAGGGTATAGTTTGAAGTTACTTTTGTGTTTATTTAGTGTATATGTGAGAGGTGACGGTACCTAAACAGTGGAAGAAAGAAAGCATAGTTCCTTTGTATAATGGGAAAGGGAACAAAAGAGAGAGAGAGAGTGTGTGTGTGTGTGTAAAATTATAGGGAAATCAGCCAGTTGAGTATATTGGGTAAATATTATGGTATAATCATTACTGGAAGAGTTAGATTAGGGTAAAAAAAATTGGACTGCAGAGGTACGAGGAGGATTTAGGAAGCTACGGGATGTGTAGACCAGGTGATTAAACTGAACTATGTAAGTGAACAATACTTAGATAAGGATAAAGAACTGTTATGTTCCTTATTTATGGTTTTACAATAATGCATATGATAGGGTAGACAGGTAAACAATCTGGAAGCTGTTGCAAATACATGAAAGAGGTAGTAACGAGGAGAATGAGGCTCATGTTAGGGTATTTAGAAGAGAAGGAAACTATTTTCCAGTCAAAATAAGCTTTATGACGTCACCATAGATATTTAATATATTTATAGATGGGGTTGTACTTTGTAGAAAGAAAATATATTATTTTATCAGTTATCATTCAGTTTATCATTTATCAATATGACACTAAGTTGTAGTTGTCACAGTTGCCCTTTGCTGATGACACAGTTCTGCTGGGAGACTTTGAAAACAAGTTGACAAGGTTGGTGGACGAGTTTGGGACGATGAATAAAAGAAGAAAATTAAAAAAAAAGTATCACCAAAAGAGTAACAAAAAGTTTAGTAATGAAAATTTTTATATCAGATTAGAAGGAGGGAGTATGGAGGCAGAGAATGCATTTAGATGTTTGAAAGTTTACATGTCGTAAATGAGTGTGAAAGACGAGGTGAACCACAGAATAGATGGACTGAAAAAGTAAGACCGAGTGCTGAGAAATTTAATCTCTTGAGGCAAAAAGAGGCATATATCAGAGTCCATTGCAGTGGTGCAAAACCTAATTATATGGATGTGAGTCATGGACTCTAAATAATGCAGCGAGGAGGAAGGTGAAGGGCAGTGTAGGTGTCATATTTGCGAGCAGTGACACTGAATATTTTGAAAACATTTTGGAGAGTAAAAATTACAAGATGGTGTGGATTTACGAAAGGTATCAGTCAGAAGGCAAAGAAAGAATTTTAGGTAATTTGGGCATTTACAGAAGATGAAGCAACTACGATGCCAAAGACGGTGTATAAATCTGGATTGGAAAGAAATAGGGTACGTATAGTCCCAGTAATGGCCGGTAAAGGGACGAAGGAGTTTTAAAATTCTAGGAGCTTGAGCATTAAGCACGCTTTGTGAGCGTGTTAGATCGGAGTGAATGGAGGCAGGTGGTTTTCATGGCTGTTAGAGTGCGAGAAAGTTAACATTTATGAAGAGATTCAGAGAGACCGGTTGGATGGACTTGAGTCCTCACCTCTCTGCAGGAAAGATGAGGATAGTGCAGTTCAGAGGTCGTGTGAATTGTGATGTTTGTGCACTTCTGGCAAGACAACTATTGAATGAATGATGGCAAATGTTTCCTTTTAGGGCGTCACACTACCTTCGTGGGAAATGGCGGATGAGACAATAAAGAAAGTAGGACTTGTGCATCATTCTCACCAGTGTGAGAAACGTATGTGAAGTAGATAGTTACACCTGGCCCAGTACACCTAGTCTGGTACACTTAGTCTGGTACACCTGGCCTGGTACACTTGGCCTGGTACACTTGGCCTGGTACACCTGGCCTGATACACTTGGCCTGGTACACCTAGTCTGGTACACCTAGGCTGGTACACCTGGTCTGGTACACCTAGACTGGTACACCGGGCCTGGTATACTTAGTCTGGTACACCTAGCCTGATACACTTGGCCTGGTACACCTGGCCTGGTACACCTAGCATGGTACACCTGGCTTGGTACACCTGGCCTGGTACACCTGCCTGGTACACCTAGTCTGGTACAGCCCGGTTTCCAACACACACACACCACAGTTCTACGAGTACACAGGGTGGCTCCCGTTGCATGGAGGATCAGACTTCAATTGAGTCGTTCATGGTATGGCATTGATGGCAGTAATTACCATGACCTTAGGAACGTCACTTGATGAATCTTGACGCGACTGACCTTGAAGCATGTAGCGTATGTTGGAATGTTGACTGGCTACTCTTCAGGGGCTCTCAGGTGACCTTCACTACCACCAGCCTCAGGTGACCTTCACTACCACCAGCCTCAGGTGACCTTCACTACCACTAGTCTCAGGTGACCTTCACTACCACAAGCCTCAGGTGACCTTCACTACCACCAGTCTCAGGTGAACTTCACTACCACCAGCCTCAGGTGACCTTCACTACCACCAGTCTCAGGTGACCTTCACTACCACCAGCCTGAGGTGACCTTCACTACCACCAGTCTCAGGTGAACTTCACTACCACCAGCCTCAGGTGACCTTCACTACCACCAGCCTGAGGTGACCTTCACTACCACCAGTCTCAGGTGACCTTCACTACCACCAGCCTGAGGTGACCTTCACTACCACCAGTCTCAGGTGAACTTCACTACCACCAGCCTCAGGTGACCTTCACTACCACCAGCCTGAGGTGACCTTCACTACCACCAGTCTCAGGTGAACTTCACTACCACCAGCCTCAGGTGACCTTCACTACCACCAGTCTCAGGTGAACTTCACTACCACCAGCCTCAGGTGACCTTCACTACCACCAGCCTGAGGTGACCTTCACTACCACCAGCCTGAGGTGACCTTCACTACCACTAGTCTCAGGTGACCTTCACTACCACCAGCCTCAGGTGACCTTCACTACCACCAGTCTCAGGTGAACTTCACTACCACCAGCCTCAGGTGACCTTCACTACCACCAGTCTCAGGTGACCTTCACTACCACCAGCCTGAGGTGACCTTCACTACCACCAGTCTCAGGTGAACTTCACTACCACCAGCCTCAGGTGACCTTCATTACCACTAGTCTCAGGTGACCTTCACTACCACCAGCCTCAGGTGACCTTCACTACCACCAGTCTCAGGTGACCTTCATTACCACCAGTCTCAGATGACCTTCACTACCACCAGTCTCAGGTGACCTTCACTACCACCAGTCTCAGGTGACCTTCACTACCACCAGTCTCAGGTGACCTTCACCTACCACCAGCCTCAGGTACCTTCACCTACCACCTATATAAGAAAGACATATGTGAATGGCGAAACATTTCTCTAGTAAATGTCCTAATTACCTCGTCTTTGCCTTTTTTACATACAAGTCAGTGGTAACGACCACCTCCCACCTAACTGCCATTATTAGTGGGGAAAACTCTAAACATGTAGGGGTCATACAGCTCTTGGACAATGGGATGTAATCAAGTTTGATCCAAGGTGGGGAGACGTACCTTAGAGTTCCTCGACAAGAGCCCCTAACCAGCATCAAGACCCCCCTCCTTTCTCCCTAGAAAGGGGCAGGGGGTGAGGAGAAAGCATAGGGTCGAGGAGGGGGGAGACTCATGTCTAGGTCATGTCAACAAGTCATTGATTCTCTCTCTCTCTCCTCTCTCTCTCTCTATCTCTCTCTCTCTCTCTCCCGTCTAAGACAAACTCTCAGTCTTTCAATGACCTTCTTCCTCCTCCTGTCTGTTTATCTACCTATGTTTGTTTTGTCTTTATTTACCGTCAGATTCTTTCTACGGTTTTGTTCTTTATTTGGTTTATCAAGTTTACAGTTGATGGACTAGACGAGGTTTATCAAGTTTACAGTTGATGGACTAGACGAGGTTTATCAAGTTTACAGTTGATGGACTAGACGAGGTTTATCAACATTGTGTCTCCTCTTCACCCCAGTCAAAGATACTTTAAATCTCTCAAATACAAACTGAAGAAAACTTTCATTATATATACGCTGAGAGATGTACATCTCTCAATATAGAACAAATATATATCAAAGACAATTGTTTTACTGTAGTATTCATCTTAGAGATAATTTATTACTTTGGCTAATTACAGTTTTTAAGAAAATAAAATTTGTATTTCACAGTAGGAAACCTGAGGACCACTGCTGTGTCCCACTCATGTTCCTGAGGACCACTACTGCTCACTCTCACTGTTCATGTTCCTGAGGACCACTACTGCTCACTCTCACTGTTCATGTTTCTGAGGACCACTGCATCTCACTCTCACTGTTCATGTTCCTGAGGACCACTGCTGCTCACTCTCACTGTTCATGTTCCTGAGGACCACTGCTGCTCACTCTCACTGTTCATGTTCCTGAGGACAACTCTGATCACTCTCACTGTTCATGTTCCTGAGGACCACTACTGCTCACTCTCACTGTTCATGTTCTTGAGGACCACTGCTTCTCACTCACACTGTTCATGTTCTTGAGGACCACTCTGCTCACTCTCACTGTTCATGTTCCTGAGGACCACTGCTGCTCACTCTCACTGTTCATGTCCCTGAGGACCACTACTGCTCACTCTCACTGTTCATGTTCCTGAGGACCACTGCTGCTCAATCTCACTGTTCATGTTCCTGAGGACCACTCCTGCTCACTCTCACTGTTCATATTCCTGAGGACCACTCCACTCACTCTCACTGTTCATGTTCCTGAGGACCACTAATGCTCACTCTCACTGGTCATGTTCTTGAGGACCACTGCTTCTCACTCTCACTGTTCATGTTCTTGAGGACCACTCTGCTCACTCTCACTGTTCATGTTCCTGAGAACCACTGCTGCTCACTCTCACTGTTCATGTTCCTGAGGACCACTGCTGCTCACTCTCACTGTTCATGTTCCTGAGGACCCCTCTGCTCACTCTCACTGTTCATGTTCCTGAGGACCACTGCTGCTCATTCTCACTATTCATGTTCCTGAGGACCACTGCTGCTCACTCTCACTGTTCATGTTCCTGAGGACCACTCCTGCTCACTCTCACTGTTCATGTTCCTGAGGACCACTCTACTCACTCTCACTGTTCATGTTCCTGAGGACCACTAATGCTCACTCTCACTGGTCATGTTCTTGAGGACCACTGCTTCTCACTCTCACTGTTCATGTTCTTGAGGACCACTCTGCTCACTCTCACTGTTCATGTTCCTGAGAACCACTGCTGCTCACTCTCACTGTTCATGTTCCTGAGGACCACTGCTGCTCACTCTCACTGTTCATGTTCCTGAGGACCACTGCTGCTCACTCTCACTGTTCATGTTCCTGAGGACCACTCTGCTCACTCTCACTGTTCATGTTCCTGAGGACCACTGCTGCTCATTCTCACTGTTCATGTTCCTGAGGACCACTGCTGCTCACTCTCACTGTTCATGTTCCTGAGGACCACTGCTTCTCACTCTCACTGTTCATGTTCCTGAGGACCACTGCTGCTCACTCTCACTGTTCATGTTCCTGAGGACCACTCTGCTCACTCTCACTGTTCATGTTCCTGAGGACCACTGCTGCTCACTCTCACTGTTCATGTTCCTGAGGACCACTGCTGCTCACTCTCACTGTTCATGTTCCTGAGGACCACTCTGCTCACTCTCACCCCTAGTCAGGGGTCTCCAACCTGCGGCCCTTCTAGGAAATGGATGCGACCCTCACATGAAATTATGAATTCACTTTTATGTAAGTTGCACACGGCACAGTGTCAACAAACCCGTGAGGCCCTCATCATACATTTGACCATCAAATGTGGCAGACTTGTGTAGGAAGGTTGAGGAGCACTGCGCGCGCCTAAAGGATACAACCAATCACTGTTTAAGGCTCCTTAAACAGTCGCCTGTTTGACTGTCTTAGTAACAGTGAAATATAACCTGTTATTAACAGCAAGGACTGCCTTATATTGTTTTACAATTCCTTCCTTTATCCCAGCAAGACGATGAAACCCATTTTCTGTGAGGAGAAGCAGGACACGAAGAGCACGTGTTAAGATAACAGCAGCCTCAAATACCTGTCAGTTGCACGAGGGTCATGAGGGCTGTACACCATCAAGAAAGAATGAACAGAGAGAGTAGTGGTGTTTTGTTTGTCAGGAGAACTGGGAAGGTTCCATACGATTATGTACTAAGCTTAAAAGTCTTTCAACTGCACGAGGGCCATTAACGATGCTTTAATAGTGGAGACACTTCTAGCTGTGTATACTTTAAGACATACACTTCAAGCTGTGCATATTCTGAGACATACACCTCTAGCTGTGTATGCACACCTCACACACACACACTAGTCACTCTCTCCATCACTCAGACACAAGTCACTCATACACACACACACACAAGTCACTCTCTCCATCACACACACACACAAGTCACTCTCTCCATCACACACACACACAAGTCACTCTCTCCATCACTCACACACAAGTCACTCATACACACACACACACACACACTAGTCACTCTCTCCATCACTCACACACAAGTCACACACACACACACACAAACACACACAGGTCACTCTCTCCATCACTCACACACAAGTCCTCTCTCCATCACTCACACACACAAGTCACTCTCACACACACACACACACAGGTCACTCTCCATCACTCATACACACGTCACTCTCTCCATCACTCTCACATACACAAGTCACTCTCACACACACACGTCACTCTCTCCATCACTCACACACACAGGTCACTCTCTCCATCACTCACACACACAAGTCACTTCTCCATCACTCTCACACAAAGTCACTTCTCCATCACTCACACACACAAGTCACTCTCTCCATCACTCACACACACAAGTCACTCTCTCCGTCACTCTCACATACACAAGTCACTCTCACACACACACGTCACTCTCTCCATCACTCAGACACACAAGTCACTCTCTCCATCACTCTCACACACACACAGGTCACTCTCTCCATCACTCACACAGTCACACAGGTCACTCTCTCCATCATTCACACACACACAGGTCACTCTCTCCATCACACACACACACACAGGTCACTCTCACACACACAGGTCACTCGCCATCCACACACACACACAGGTCACTCTCTCCATCACTCACACACACACAGGTCACTCTCTCCATCACTCACACACACACACACAGGTCACTCTCTCCATCACTCACACACACACACACACAGGTCACTCTCTCCATCACTCACACACACATATCACTCTCTCCATCACTCACACACACAGGTCACTCTCTCCATCACTCACACACACAGGTCACTCTCCATCACTCTCACACACACAGGTCACTCCATCACTCACACACACAGGTCACTCTCCATCACTCTCACACACAGGTCACTCTCTCCATCACTCACACACACAGGTCACTCTCTCCATCACTCACACACACAGGTCACTCTCACCATCACTCACACACACAAGTCACTCTCCATCACTCACATACAGGTCACTCTCTCCATCACTCACACATACAGGTCACTCCATCACTCTCACACAGGTCACTCCATCACTCACACACACAGGTCACTCTCTCCATCACTCACTGACCCTCCTTCACCTCTCCTCCTACTCTAAACACTCCCTCCTCCTGCTCCACCTCACCTCTCCTCCTGCTCCACCTCACGTCCCCTCCTCCTGCTCCGCCTCACCCCTCCTCCTGCTCCACCTCACGCCCCCTCCTCCTGCTCCGCCTCACCCCTCCTCCTGCTCCACCTTACCCCTTCCCCTGCTCCGCCTCACCCCTCCCCCTGCTCAGCCTCACCCCTCCCCCTGCTTCGCCTCCCCCTCCCCTGCTCCGCCTCATCCCTACCCTTGCTCCGCCTCACCCATCCTGGTGCTCCGCCTCACCCCTCCTGCTCCGCCTCACCCCTACCATTGCTCCGCCTCACCCCTCCCGCTGCTTCCCCTCACTCTTCCCCCACACTCCCACTTTCTCCCTGTTTCCCAAGTACCAGCCTCCCTCCAGCACACTAAACACTCACTGATCCAGGTCAGGAGGAGGAGGAGGAGGAGGAGGAGGAGGACGACGACGACGACGAATACGAGGAGGAAGAGGAGGGGGAGGAGGGAGTGTCAGAAGGAGGAGGTAGGGAAGATGGGGGGGGTGTTAAATTAAGGCTAGCCATGCCATATAGCAATTAACAGTGATACACTCTCTCTCTCTCTCTCTCCAGACTTTCTCTATCGACTTGGAAAGCTGCGAGGCGCAGTGGCGTATATGTGTACACATGTGTGTACGTGTGTTTGTGTATGTGTATGTATACAAGAATGCAAATTAAGATAATTTAATTTTCCAATTAGGTTAACAGTACAGTGGAAACTCTGGTCAAGACCATAATTCGCTTCAAAACTCTGGTCGCGACCCGATTTGGTCGTGACCCGAACCTAATTTCCCCATTGGACTGTATATAAATACGATTAATCCGTTCCAGACCCCTACGAACTGTATGTAAATATTGTTTTTTTAAAGATTTTTAAGCACAAAAATAGTTTATTATACCATAGAATGCACAGTGTAATAGTAAACTAAATGTAAAAACCTTGAATAACACTGAGAAAACCTTGAATAA
Source organism: Cherax destructor (assembly GCA_009830355.1). Lineage (NCBI taxonomy): Eukaryota > Metazoa > Arthropoda > Malacostraca > Decapoda > Parastacidae > Cherax > Cherax destructor. The sequence continues at coordinate 209,088 of WNWK01001862.1, read as the reverse complement.
CACTGAGAAAACCTTGAACAGAGAAAACTAACATTGCACGAGACCGTTCAAAACCCCTACGAACCGTTCGCTGTAAAGAGTTTTTTTTAAGAGTTTTAAGCACATAAAAAATAATTAATGTTTGAAATTTTTTTTATTATTAACACAGGCCGTTTCCCACCAAGGCAGGGTGGCCCGACAAAGAAAAACTTTCATCATCATTCACTCCATCACTGTCTTGCTAGAGGCGTGCTTACACTACAGCTACAAAACTGCAACATTAACACCCCTCCTTCAGAGTGCCGGCACTGTACTTCCCATCTCCAGGAATCAAGTCCGGCCTGCCGGTTTCTCTGAAACCCTTCATAAATGTAACCTTGCCTACACTCCAACAGCACGTCAAGTCCTAAAAACCATTTGTCTCCATTCGCTCCTATCTAACACGCTCACGCACGCTTGCTGGAAGTCCAAGCCCCTTGTACACAAAACCTCCTTTACCCCCTCCCTCCAACCTTTTCTAGGCCTACCACTACCCCGCCTTCCCTCCACTACAGATTTATACACTCTCGAAGTCATTATATTTTGTTCCATCCTCTCTATATGTCCAAACCATCTCAATAACCCCTCCTCAGCTCTCTGGATAATAGTTTTGGTAATCCCACACCTCCTCCTAATCTCCAAACTGCGGATTCTCTGCATTATATTCACACCACATATTGCCCTCAGACATGACATCTCCATTGCCTCCAGCCTTCTCCTTGTTGCAACATTCACAACCCATGTCTCACACCCATACAAGAGTGTTGGTATAACTATACTCTCATACATTCCCCTCTTTACTTTCATGGATAAAGTTCTCTGTCTCCACAAGCTCCTCAGTGCACCACTCACCTTTTTCCCCTCGTTAATTCTATGATTCACCTCATCCTTCATATACCCATCTGCTGACACATCCACTCCTAAATATCTGAACAGATTCACCTCCTCCATACTCTCTCCCTCCAATCTGATATCCAATCTTTCGTTATCTATTTTTTTTGTTATCCTCATCACCTTATTCTTTCCTATATTCACTTTTAATTTCCTTCTTTTACATACCCTACCAAACTCCTTCACCAACCTCTGCAACTTCTCTTCAGAATCCCCAAAAAGCACAGTGTCATCAGCAAAGAGCAACTGTGACAACTCCCACTTTGTGTTAGATTCTTTATCTTTTAACTCCACGCCTTTTGCCAACACCCGAGCATTCAATTCTCTTACAACTCCATCTATAAATATATTGAACAACCACGGTGACATCACACATCCTTTTCTAAGGCCTACTTTTACTGGGAAATAATCTCCCTCTCGCCTACACACTCTAACCTGAGCCTCACTATCCTTGTAAAAAAATTTCACCGCTTTCAATAACCTACCTCCTATGCCATACATTTGCAACATCTGCCACATTGCCCCCCTATCCATCCTATCATATGACTTTCAAAATCCATAAATGCCACAAACACCTCTTTACCCTTATCTAATTATTGTTCACCTATATGTTTCACTGCAAACAGTTGGTCTACACACCCCCTACCCTTCCTAAAGCCTCCTTGTTCATCCGCTATCCTGCTCTCCGTCTTACTCCTAATTCTTTCAATAATAACTCTACCATACACTTTACCAGGTATACTCAACAGATTTATTCCCCTATAATTTTTACACTCTTTTCTGTCCCCTTTGCCTTTATACAAAGGAACTATGCACGCTCTCTGCCAATCCCTATGTACCTTACCCTCTGCCATACAGTTATTAAATAAAAACACTAACCACTCTAAAACTATATCCCCACCTGCCTTTAACATTTATATCTTTATCCCATCAATCCCAGCTGCTTTACCCCCTTTCATTCTACCCACTGCCTCACGAACTTCCCCCACACTCAAAACTGGTTCTTCCTGACTCCTATAAGCTGTTATTCCTCCTTGCCCTATACACGAAATCATAGCTTCCCTATCTTCATCAACAGTTAACAATTCCTCAAAATATTCCCTCCATCTTCCCGATACCTCTAACTCTCCATTTAATAACTCTCCTTTCCTATTTATAACTGACAAATCCATTCTTTCCCTAGGCTTCCTCAACTTATTAATCTCACTCCAAAACTTTTTCTTATTTTCAACAAAATTTGTTGATATCTCACCCACCCTCTCATTTGCTCTCTTTTTACATTTCTTCACCACTTTCTTAACCTCTCTTTTTCTCTCCATATACTCCTCCCTCCTTACATCACTTCTACTTTGTAGAATATATATCTAAGGTCCCTCTATAAACATGTACATCCTGAAGTCTACCCAACAGTCTTTTATCTACCAATACGTAGTCCAACAAACTACTGTCATTTCTCCCTACATCATATCTTGTATACTTATTTATCCTCTTTTTCTTAAAATATGTTACCTATAACCAAACCCCTTTCTATACAAAGTTCAATCAAATGCTCCCCATTATCATTTACACCTGGTACCCCAAACTTACCTACCACACCCTCTCTATACGCTTCTCCTACTTTAATATCTCCCAAAATCTCTCTCTCTCTTCTACACTCCTCTCTTCTCCAGGTGCATACACACTTATTAGACACACTTTTCACATCCGACCCTTATTTTAATCCACATAATCCTTGAATAACTTAAATAACAGAGTTAGGTGTACACAAACAAGAAGTGGGGAAAATTGGCGCGTGAAAAAAATGGAGCGGAATTTGAAAATTGGTGCGGCTGTTTGTTTAGCATGATTATGTGTTCGTGACCCGATGCAAAAATTTTGCGAATTTATTGGTCGTGAACCGATTTGTTCGTGTTCGGAAGCCTTCGTGACCAGAGGTTCCACTCTATATTGTATTTTTTTCGAAGAAAAGCTCGTAGTTGCTCACAACATTACAAACCTCCATGTCGTCTGTTCATCACCAGTCAACCAGACTTTAATCCCTGAAACAGTTGGAAAAAAATACAGTAAACTCTTAGCGTATGTAAACAGAGACATATAAATTCATTAAGAACATTTTTTTTTACCTTTCTTTTGTACTCGTTAAGAAATTAAATCAACTGGCAAATTATTTCATATTTTGACCCTTTTATACGCATGGAGTTTTTATAAAGGTTCAGGAGACCTTGAGGAAGAAGAGATATTAACTTCCGATGTGAGGCTTGTGTGTTATTGTTAGAGTTGTAGGAAGTGTCTGGAGTTAACATCACTCTAGTGTTCGCAACATGTACACTGAACAGCAGTGTGTACAACACTTGTATTTAGTAGGTTTAAGAGATTCTGAATCACTGAGTCAATCAATAAATTCCCTCTTTCCACACGCACACTAGTAAATACTACTACTATTACTACTACTACTATACACACATACCAAACAACAGGTCAAGTGTCTTTGACAACTAGTAACTAAACATACACACAGAAGAACCAAGGGTAACATGATAACATACAAAATACTCAGGATAATTTATTAAGTAAAGAGTGATAGGCTGTTTGAGAGGACAGAAACAGTTTTAAGATCAGGTACGATAGAGCCCACGAAGCTAAGAGAGAGTGAATCTGGAGAGTGGCAAGTTAAGAGGCAGCACCAGGATCTGATAATTGATCCCCCTGCAACCACAAATATTGAGTACAAATAGGTAGGTATACACACACACACACACACACACGGCTGCAAATCTCACTCAAGCAGGACCTTGGATTGAGTATTGTACCAAGCCTATCCCCTGAGGCGCACATCAATCAAATAACTGCTGCAACAAATGCTCGTATGGCAAAACTAAGACTAGCTTTTACAAATCTAAGGAATTATTCACGACGCTATATACCGTTACAGTACGTTAGACCCATATTGGAGTATGCGGCACCAATATGGAACTCACACCTGGTCAAACATGTCAAGAAATTGGAGAAAGTGCAAAGCTTAGCAGCGAGACTAGTCCCAGATATACGGGGTATGTCCTATGAGGAGAGGTTAAGGGAACTCAGTCTGATGACACTGGAGGACAGAAGGATGAGGGGTGATATGATATCAACGTTCAAAATACTTAGAGGAATTTATAGGGTGAACAGGGACCGATTGAGAGTCGGGACACGGGAACACGAGGACGGCACAGCTGGAAGTTGAAAACTCAGATGAGTCATAGGGACGTTGGGAAGTATTTCTTCAGCCTTAGGAAGTAGAACGACCTAGAGAATGAAGAGGCAGGATCCATACATAGCTTTAAGACGAAGTATGATTTATCTCTTGAAGCCAAGAGTGAACTTAGTAGCGGCTAACGAAGAGGCAGTGCCAGGAGCTGAGACTCGACCCCTGCAACGATATATAGGTGAATACACATACATTATACACACACACAAAACACATACACACACACACACACATACACACACACACAAACACATACACACACACACACACATAAAAAAAAAGGAGACAGGCACGAAGCACTAAACTACAGACCAGTGTCACTGACATGTATAGTATGCAAGGTCATGGAGAAGATTATCAGAAGAGTGGTGGAGCACCTAGAAAGGAACGAGCTTATCAACGACAGCCAGCATGGTTTCAGGGATGGGAAATTCTGCGTCACAAACCTACTGGAGTTCTATGACAGGGTGACGGCAGTAAGACAAGAGAGGGGTGGGTAGATTGCATTTTCTTGGACTGTAAGAAGGCGTTTGACACAGTTCCACACAAGAGATTAGTGCAAAAGATGGAGGACCAGGCATGAATAACAGGGAAGGCACTGCAATGGATCAGGGAATACCTGTCAGGAAGACAACAGCGAGTCATGGTACGTGGCGAGGTGTCAGAGTGGGCGCCTGTAACGAGCGGGGTGCCACAGGGATCAGTCCTAGAACCGGTGCTGTTTCTGGTATTTGTGAACGAAATGACGGAAGGAATAGACTCCGAAGGGTCCCTGTTTGCAGATGATGTGAAGTTGATGAGAATAATTCAATCGGACGAGGACCAGGCAGAACTACAGAGGGATCTGGACAGGCTGCAGGCCTGGTCCAGCAACTGGCTCCTGGAATTCAACCCCTCCAAGTGCAAAGTCATGAAGATTGGGGAAGGGCAAAGAAGACCACAGACGGAGTACAGTCTAGGGGGCCAGAGCTTACAAACCTCACTCAAGGAAAAGGATCTTGGGGTGAGTATAACACCGGGCACATCTCCTGAGGCGCACATCAACCAAATAACTGCTGCAGCATACGGACGCCTGGCAAACCTAAGAACAGCATTCCGGCATCTTAATAAGGAGTCATTCAGGACCCTGTACACTGTGTACGTTAGGCCCATACTGGAGTATACAGCGCCAGTTTGGAACCTTCACCTAGCCAAGCATGTAAGGAAACTAGAGAAAGTGCAAAGGTTTGAAACAAGACTAGTCACATTAGTTGCATTTGTGTCCTTTTACTTAACATATTGTCGGTAATTCTACCAATATTATTACAAGACTAGTCCCGGAGCTAAGGGGTATGTCCTACGAGGAGAGGTTACGGAAAATCGACCTGACGACACTGGAAGACCGAAGAGATAGCGGGGATATGATTACGACATATAAAATACTGAGAGGAATAGACAAGGTGGACAGAGACAGAATGTTCCAGAGATGGGACACAGCAACAAGGGGACACAGTTGGAAGTTGAAGACTCAGATGAACCACAGGGATGTTAGGAAGTATTTCTTCAGTCACAGAGTGGTCAGGAAGTGAAATAGTCTGGGAAGTGATGTAGTGGAGGCAGGATCCATACATAGCTTTAAGGAGAGGTATGATAAAGCTCATGGAGCGGGTAGTGACTGAGTAGCGGCCAGTGAAAAGGCGGGGCCAGGAGCTGTGACTCGACCCCTGCAACCACAACTAGGTGAGTAGATACACACACATATACCCATACATATACACACCCACATACACACACGACTAAGACAAGCTGATAATACGATACTTACTATCAGTTACTTTCTAGTGAATTTAGACAGAAACTAAAGAGATTGTTCTGAATTATGGTGAGAAATTATAAGAAAAGACAACTTTCTTAATACAAGTCTTAGGGAAGTGGAAACTTTTTTCACATGACTGTAGTGGATATAATAAGTGTGTGTGTGTGTGTGTGTACTCACCTATTTGTGGTTACAGGAGTCGAGACTCAGCTCCTGGCCCCGCCTCTTCACTGACCGCTACTGGGTCCTCCCTCTCCTTGCTCCATGAGCTTTATCATACCTAGCCTTAAAACTATGTATGGTTATGTGTGTGTGTGGAGTAGCTTATCTTTTAACTCAGTATTACGAACACAGGTAATAATGGCCCGTCGACCTGGTTGTAATGGGTTGGAGCAAAACAAACTCAGCAGTAATATTGAACTTGTATTTTCCTTCACCAATTATATATACATCTATGTACACTTACGCACACTATGTACAGGAGTTGAATATAAGTGTACCACACGGTGACAAAGACAGGCAAAGCAGAAGCCAGAGAGAGAGAGCACCGTTATTCAAGCAGCTAGAGGCAAGTCTGGCAGGTGTTGACTGTGAGTGACCCACGTCACATCAGCATTTGGCAGGCTCGTCTATGATTGGTCAATGAACCAAGGTACTGATTTAACGACGGGTACCCTTACCGTGAAACCCTTAGCACCTGGTTAGCTGGTTGGGAGGCAGCCTATATGGGAGTGTGCACATATGCCGAATAAAATGTAACATACTCTTTGCATGCCACACTCAGCCTCTTAATTAAACACTTCTTTTAGACGTATCCTTAAAGCTGTGTATGACGTTCATAACACACCTCCTAGTTTGAGTAATTCCATTTTCTGACAACTCTAAGGCTGAAGAAGTACTTACCATCACTCCTATGTCTTTCCTCTTCTAACTTCCATCTATGTCTCCTCGTCCCTTTCAAAGAGTGTGCACCTCTCCACCTCATCAAGTTCTTAAGAGTATCTTATATGTTACCATGTTTTCTCGGGTCCCTCTGTCCTCTCAGGTCGTGATGCTCATTTTTTTTAATCTCTCCTCGTAGGTCAGCTCTCTCAGCTCCGGGACCAATTTCGTTGCAAACCTCTTCACTTTCTCTACTTTCTTTAAATACCTGATGAGATGTGGGCTTTAGGGTGGTGAAGTGTTCAGAGAATTGTGCTTCGGTGACAAATGTTTGCCAAGCAGTCCATGGGAGAAGAGCCCAGCACTTTCTTTACTTTAAACAGCACTGGTATTTACTCAAGCGTCGGGATTTCAGTCAAATAAGGCCAGTCGACTTTATTACCCTTTTGTATACCAAAATAAACACTAGAGGTGTTGTATACTTTACAACGGGTATAATATGTTTCATAAAGTGTACTGACTTAGTGTTAAGATGCCTAAATACAGGTCATGGGTCTGCTAATCGTTCATTCTTTACCGATGCTGATCGTTTGCTCGTCAGATAATAAGTTTAGTACTTGACTCATTGGTCTTTGTTCGAATTTTTCGGACTTTTTTTCTTCTCCAGTTTATATACTCCGTCACCGGTCTTTCTTCCTCCATCTCCGATTTTCACATCTTTACAAACATTTGGGTTGGATTCCAGCAGTCATTTGTTTGACTATCTCAGTACTCTGCCCATAGCGTTTTAAATCATTATGTGTCGTTTCTGGTAAGTTTTATATCATCTTCGGAGTAATACAGAGTATTCCATCTCTTATAGCAGGCTGTTTACGTGCATGAGGAACAATAACTGTCCCAATATTGACAACTGTGGGACCCCACTCGTCACATTTGCCCCTCCTGATCTGATTTGTACTTCCTAACAAAAACTCCGTCCTCTTTCTCTTGGGTTTTCTGAGGCCTATGCTAGTGCCTTACTCGTTATCTCTGCCTGCTCCTCTAGTCTCATGCGTGTGTACTTACCTATTTGTGGTTGCAGGGGTCGATTCATAGTTCCTGGTCACGCCTCTTCGGTGGTCGCTACTAGGTCCACTCTCTCCCTGTTCCATGAGCTTTATCGTATCTCTTCTTAAAGCTGTGTATGGATCCTGCCTCCATTACATCACTCTCCAGAGTGTTCCACTTCCTGACAACTCTATGGCTGAAGAAATACTTCCTAACAGCCCTGTGACTCACCTGAGTCTTCAACTTCTACTTGTGACTCCTTTTTGTTGTGTGGAAAACAAACTTATGTACAGTTCAGAACATTTATTAGAGGAAACGTTTCGCCACAAGTGTCTTCTTCAGTGCTCATACAGACATGACTGAACAAGTCACTCGTGGCGAAACGTTTCCATTAATAAATAACCTGAAGTGTACGTGTCTTTTTCCACGTCTTGTCAGTATCACCAGATCATTTCTCCCTAGTTGTTGTGTCCCATCTTTGAAACAATGTCCCTATCCACCTTGTCAATTCCTACTAGTATTTTATATGTCGTAATCATGTCCCCCCACCATCCCTCCTGTCCTAGACTCGTCAGGTCAATTAGCAAGAACTCATTTAAAATTAAGTCATTTCTAAAATTTTCTCTTATACGATTAAACATATATTTTTTTTATTTATGTTAATGTAAAAATTAATAATTTTGTACCAAAAGAACCTTAGAAAACTTACCTAACCTTATTATAACAAGCGCAATTTAATTTAGCCTAATCCAACTAAATATATTTTAGATACGTTTACAATCATTTAATAATAAACAAACACAATGAAATATATTTTTTCGTTAGGTTCAGAATACTTTTTGAGAAATTATTGCATACACAAATTTTCGCTTGCCTTATTCGGCAAGAAGAGCGTTGCTATTTAAGCCCAAATCGCAAGTTTTACCTACTATTCCGCACGACACACACACACGTGCGTGCGTGCGTGTGTGTGTGTGTGCGTGTGTGTGTGTGTGTGTACTCACCTATTGGTACTCACCTATTTGTGGTTGCAGGGGTCGAGTCATAGCTCCTGGCCCCCGCCTCTTCACTGATTGCTACTAGGTCCTCTCTCTCCCTGCTCCATGAGCTTTATCAAACCTAGTCTTAAAACTATGTATGGTTCCTGCCTCCACTATGTCGCTTTCCAAGCTATTCCACTTCCTGACAACTCTATGACTGAAGAAATACTTCCTAACATCCCTTTGACTCATAGGAGTCTTCAACTTCCAATTGTGACCCCTTGTTTCTGTGTCCCCTCTCTGGAACATCTTGTCTCTGTCCACCTTATCTATTCCTCGCAGTATTTTATATGTCGTTATCATGTCTCCCCTAACCCTCCTGTCCTCTAGTGTCGTCAGGCCGATTTCCCTTAACCTTTCTTCGTAGGACAATCCCCTTAGCTCTGGGACTAGTCTTGTTGCAAACCTTTGCACTTTCTCTAATTTCTTGACGTGCTTGACCAGGTGTGGGTTCCAAACTGGTGCTGCATACTCCAGTATGGGCCTGACGTATATGGTATACAGAGTCTTGAATGATTCCTTGGTGAGGTATTGGAACGCTATTCTTAGGTTTGCCAGCCGCCCGTATGCTGCAGCAGTTATCTGATTGATGTGTGCCTCAGGAGATGTGCTCGGTATTATACTCACCCCAAGATCTTTTTCTTTGAGTGAGGTTTGCAGTCTTTGGCCACCTAGACTATACTCTGTCTGCGGTCTTCTTTGCCCTTCCCCGATATTCATGACTTTACATTTGGCAGGGTTAAATTCAAGGAGCCAGTTACTGGACCAGTGTGTGTGTGTGTGTGTGTGTGTGCGTGCGTGCGTGTGTGTGTGTGTGCGTGCGTGCGTGTGTGTGCGTGTGCGTGTGTGTGTGTGTGAATGAGAGAGTGGATCACTCCGCCTGTCTCATGGAGGTCAAAGAAAGTTAGTGGAGGCAACAAATGGGTTGGGGTCCCTGTTTGGCAACTCTTCCTTAGCAGGGGAAGGGGGAAGCAGGGGAAGGGGGAAGCAGGGGGAGGGGGAAGCAGGGGGAGGGGGAAGCAGGGGGAGGGGGAAGCAACGGGAGGAGAAAAAGATCTCACGACAAGGAAGGGTGAGGAAAGGTGTTGGTGGTGCTGGTATTGGTGGTGGTGTTGTTGGTGGCGGTGGTGTTGGTAGTGGTGTTGGTGTTGCTGGTGGTGGTTGTGATGATGGTGGTGGTGATGGTGGTGGTGGTGAGGGTGGTGGTGATGATGGTGGTGGTGAGGGTAGTGGTGGTGATGGTGAGTGGTAGTGATGATAGTGGTGGTGGTGAGTGATGGTAGTGGTGGTGATGGTGGTGGTGGTGATAGTGGTGATGATGGTGGTGGTGAGGGTGGTGGTGGTGATGGTGGTGGTGGTGAGGGTAGTGGTGGTGATGGTGAGTGGTGGTGATGGTGAGTGGTCGTGATGTTAGTGGTGGTGGTGAGTGATGGTAGTGGTGGTGATGGTGGTGAGGGTGGTGGTGATGATAGTGGTGGTGATGATGGTTGTGGTGGTGATGATGGTGTTGGTGGTGAGGGTGGTGATGATGAGGGTGGTGACGAAGATAATGATGTTTTTGAATTTAAAGATGATGACGATAACAACAACGAGAGATAATAATAACAAACATGAAGACCAGTGAAGCATCTCTCCAGCACCGCCTCTCCATCACCGCCTCTCCATCACCGCCTCTCCAGCACCGCCTCTCCAGCACCGCCTCTCACTAACATAAAAAAAATTAATGTTAATCTTTCTGGCTCGGCCTTCACCTTGCCTCCTGGAAGCTCCCCCTCCCCTCCCCCCTCCCCCTGGACTAATACACGATGCTGAATCATCACATTCAAGCACCCCCTGATAAAGCCGCGCGCTCTTTTGTTATGTCACAAAATTTAGTAAAATAGTTGCGTGCTGCTGCTGCCTTGTTTTAATGGGGTTACATGGTGGAAGAATATAGTAAATACTGTAATAACAGATACAATCCCAGTAGGCAGCGTGGATGAGCAGCCTTACTCGAGTCAACTACCAAGACTACACAAAAAATTTGCTTTAGGTCAGCTGACAGTGAAATCGACCAGACTAGAAAATAATCTTGAATTTGAATTCGATTCTAACAACAGGAACATAAACTAGGATCAAATAAATCTAGACCTTACTGAAATATGCTGGAAAGACTATTTAATTACCATGAACCTGACCCATTACCTTGAGAGGATGAGCTCATTAGCACTAGAAGTTTACTCCAGACACATACCATTACGAAGGTGTAGGCTGGAAAGGGAGAGGCGCGCCCTCTATACGTGAGACGACGAATTACAGAAATTCTCAAAGGCTGCAGACTTTCTGAACACTGAAAAGACACGTTGGTTAAAGTAATGAGGAACTTTGAGAGGGAGGGACCAAAAATCCATAAGTGAAATTTAAAGAACCCAAAGTACTTTTTCTTATCTAGTACAGGACTTTTAAAGGAGAAGGAACATACACTGACGACAAAGAAATAACTAAAATACTTAAGTCACAATACGACTCAGTGTTCAGTGACTCACCAATAAACCTAAGAATTGACAACACAAATGAGTTTTTCATGAAAAAGATGCAAAATGCTAAAGACATCTCTGAAACTTCTGATATGACTCCCAACTCTCCTTGACTTCGAGGAAACAATCGCCATTTACTGCGTTACGTAATTAACAGTATACTTACATATAACACATACAACCTACCCTCTACATATAAAATCACTAAACCCCAGTACTCCTTTACCAAATACACATTTTAGGCCACCTTCAAAATATTATTCATTAGCACACTGCTACTAGTAGTTTAAATGTATACAAACAGTGGGGCTATGACACCCCTTTCCCCTTTCTGCCGGCCTCTTAATCTGCCGGCAAAACACTCCACGAGTACTCTCCACTACACAGGTCAACATGAGAGCACCAAAACTCAGAAAATAACCTATGGCCTAAACTTACCCAAAATCCTCATCCCTACTCACAAATACCAAACGGTGACGTCTTATGACAACTCGCTCCAGCCGCTGCGCTTCCAGTACTGACTCAAAACACACCTCTCCTGCTCCTGTCCTGGCTACTCTTCACGACTAATACGCGTCCGGTTTCAGAATAAATCCCGTAAATTGACATTATCGTGACACTCCATATTCATTAAGAATTACATGGAACCACTATCTCTTGCCTTTAATATTCTACGGAGAAGGAGCCTGGACATTGGCGTCATCACAGTCATTACAAACCACCGCTATAGCCCCACTCCACAAAGGTAGCAGCAAAGCAATTGCAAAAAACTATAGAGCAATGACCCTGAAAGAATATTTAGAAGCAAAATTGTCACTCACGTAGAATCGTAGTAACTGCTCACCCCAGGGAAACATAAGTTCAGAACAAGTCATTCCTACCTTTAGCAACTGCTGGAGCATTACGACATGGGTTTGGATACACTGGAAGACAATCATAATACTTTAGATGTAGTATTCACTGACTCTGCAAAAGCCTTCAACAAGTGCTACCATGGGGTGATTGCACACAAATTGTGTGTAAAAGGAAAAACTGGAATCCAAAATATAATAGTATATAGAATGAAATCCAAGGTTTCCACAGTTAAAAGTTCTTTTCCACAAGACACGGTACTCACCCCACTTCTACTTCTCACAGCTGACACAGACAGACACAAACCATAGCACCATATCATCCTTGGCAGACGACACAAGAATATGTATGAGAATGGCATCCATGGAAGATTCAGCAACCCTCCAAGTTGACATAAACCAGTCTTCCAGTCGGATATTGACAACAATATTATGTTCATTGAAGACAAATTCAAGTTGTTGTTTCAGTAAAATTGAAGAAATAAAAACGATTTATGAGTACAAGACAAACTCAAATTACTCATTGCAGTGGAAGTCATATGTGAGAGACTTGGGAGTAATAATGTCAGAGAATCTGACATTCAAGAAGAATAACAAAGTTTTTTATCGCAACTACGAGGAAAATGATGAGTTGGATAAAGAGAACTTTCAAAACAAGAGATGCGAAGCTAGATGACACTCTTCAGGTCACTCATTCTCTCTTGGCTAGAATACTGCTTTATATGAACGGCTTCCTTAAAGGCAGATAAAACTGCAGAACTGGAGAATGTACAGAGAACATTTGCAGACCGAATAACCTTAGTCAATTATTATTATAATCAAAAGAAGTGCTAAACCACAGGGGTCATACAGCACAGAACCTTAGTCAAGCATCTAAATCAACGAGAGTGCTCGAAGTCCCATGAACTGTACTCCTTACAATGTAGGCAAGAAAAAAACACATTATAATCTACACCTGGAACATTCTGGAGGGACTGGCCCCAACCCTGCATGCTGAAATCACTCCATATGAAAACACGAAGCTTGGCAGAGAGCAAGATACCTCTAATGAAAACTAGGGGCACGTTGAGTACAATGAGAGAGGTCAGCAAATATAAAAGGACCACGACTCTTCAACACCCTCCCAATATGCATAAGGAAAATTACCAACAAACCCCAAGTTGTCTCCAGGAGCGAACTTGATAGTTTCCTCAAGTGGTGGTCACCCTCGGAAGTGACTACAGGTAACCTTCAGGAACACACGCAGTGTCTTGTTAACAGATTCCAAATGAGTTACAGTGTGGGCACGCCAGCAGTATGAAACTACTCTGAGAGTTACAGTGTGGGCACGCCAGCACTCTGAAACTACTCTACTCTGTGAGAGTTACATACACGGTGGTGGTAATAGAAACTATTTATGTTTCCCTGTCATATTCCATCACACAGGATGAATGATATCACGTGAAAAATCAGAGAGGGAACGGGAAGGAAGGGAAGGGGGATAGAATAAAGGTGGGGGAGGGAGAGAATGAATGATGTGGGAAGGGGAGTGGATAATATATGATGATATATACAATACCAAGAAGCTGATAAGACCATATATATATATATATATATATATATATATATATATATATATATATATATATATATATATATATATATATATATATATATATATATATATATCGTGCCGAATAAGTAAAACTTGCTATTTTGGCTTAAATAGCAACGCTCTTCTTGCCGAATAAGACAAGCGAAAACTTGTGTATCCAACAATTTCGCAAAAATCATTCTGAACCTAACGAAAAAATATATTTCATTGTGTTTGTTTATTATTAAATTATTGTAAACTTATCTAAAATATATTTAGTTGGACTAGGCTAAATTAAATTGTCCTTGTTATAATTAGGTTAGGTAAGTTTTCTAAGGTTCTTTTGGTACAAAATTATTATTTTTTACATTAACATATATAAAAAAATATATCTTGAAACGTATAAGAAATTATTATTATTATTATGGTGCCCCGTGGCCTGATCGCTAAAGCTCTCGCTTCACACGGCGAGGGTCTGCGTTCGATTCCCAGCTTGGGTAGAAACATTGGGCGTGTTTCTTTACACCGGTTGTCTATGTTCCCCATCAGTAAAATGGGTACCTGGGTGTTAGTCGACTGGTGTGGGTCGCATCCTGGGACAAGGACCTAATTTGCCCGAAATGCTCTGCATAACAAGGGACTTTCTATATAGTAGTATGTCACTGATGTCAGCTAGGCCTGTATACCTTGTGCATGTACTTGTAGTAAATAAAGATATTATTATATTATTATTATTATTATTATAAAACGTATAAGAGAAACTTTTAGAAAGGACTTAATTTTAAATGAGTTCTTCCTAATTGACCAGTTTTACCTATTCGGTAACAATGCAAGACAAGTCATGGGGTACTTTCACACTTTTCAGTGCGTCATCAGGAGCTGTGCAATGTTGCAAAGGTAGCAACATGAGAAATGAAGTTTTCTCAGAGGATAGTAGCGTGAGTGACTTCCGCCAGTGTCTCTCTCAGAGGATAGTAGCGTGAGTGACTTCCGCCAGTGTCTCTCTCAGAGGATAGTAGAGTGAGGAACTTCCGCCAGTGTCTCTCTCAGAGGATAGTAGCGTGAGTGACTTCCGCCAGTGTCTCTTTCAGATGATAGTAGCGTGAGTGACTTCCGCCAGTGTCTCTCTCAGAGGATAGTAGCGTGAGTGACTTCCGCCAGTGTCTCTCTCAGAGGATAGTAGCGTGAGTGACTTCCGCCAGTGTCTCTCTCAGAGGATAGTAGCGTGAGTGACTTCCGCCAGTGTCTCTCTCAGAGGATAGTAGCGTGAGTGACTTCCGCCAGTGTCTCTCTCAGAGGATAGTAGCGTGAGTGACTTCCGCCAGTGCCTCTCAGAGAGACGCTGGTGAGATGTTTCTGAGACGCTCACTATACCTCTATGATGCGGACACATTACTTGTAATTAAAATTTCCTAAATAAACAAAAAATCACGTTACAGGGGTTTCTAGTTTATCCTAATAAATTACATTTACAAAAAAAAAATTGTTAATCATATAGTTATTTTAGATCAGTTATATTATACTGGCATACATCACACCCCTTACAGGATATATACTCTGAGAGGTGTATATCTCGCAGCGTGTGTGTGTGTGTGTATATATATATATATATATATATATATATATATATATATATATATATATATATATATATATATATATATATATATATATATATATATATATACGTTGAGAGTTTTACACTTATTCCAATAACTGAATTATTTTTCGTTCGGTTGTGAAAAGGTTAAGCGCATCCTCAATGAACATATTATAGTCTGTAGTAGGTTTTATACGTCATTAAGGGGCACGTCGGTTCCCTGTTTTCTATGTTATGTTTTCCCTATATCTACCTTGTCCATAATTTATCGCATTTGCTTTGTCTGTTTCGTAAGGTGAAGTCCAGGATCTTTCCTTAATTCATGGTATAACTTAACAAATCTTTGTTAAGTTATACCATGAATTAAGGAAAGATCCTTACTTCACTTTACGAAAGCAGACAAAGCAAATGCAATAGTAATTATGAACAAAGTAGATTATAAGGGAAAAATCAACATGACATTAGGATACAGAAAATTCAGGCGCCTCTTAAAGAACCAAGATTCTTCCCAGAGTCTCGCTGCTTACTGTGGGGGGCCCTGGAGGAGGAGGTCACAGTTTCAAATCATTATAACCCCCCTTTATTAACCGGGGCAACAAAAACATTAGTGGAGACAATGGCAGGCTACCGGCGTTTGATAAGACGCGACTGTAGTAAAGACCTTCATTTGTAGAGCGTTTCACCTAACACTGGGCTTTGTGCAGGTACACAGCAGACACCAGAAATGATGGCGTAAAAAAGTCCTCAGTGAGTGAACCGTGACACACGAACAAGTAACGTCATTCTCTGAAGACTAAGCCACTGTTTCTCATGTCTCCCATGTATCACGTCTCCCATGTATCACGTCTCACATGTAATACGTCTCATATGTATCACGTCTCACATGTATCATGCCTCCCATGTATCACGTCTCCCATGTATCACGTCTCACATGTATCACGTCTCACATGTATCACGTCTCACATGTATCACGTCTCACATGTATCACGTCTCACATGTACCTGAAAAATCTCAATGATGAGTAAGACGTTCTGCTAATTAAAGTCTTGACTGGAGAGGAGTGGTGGTGAGCAGCATGGTAGGAGCTACACACATTACTGAGCATCACGGCACTGTGCAACGCGCTCCAGAGTCCCCTGAAGGTGACAACATTACTTAGTAACTTACGTTGTTTCACAGCTGCCCGGGATGAACCGTAAAGCGTGAGCTTCAGTAATCTGGGCAATGAGGGGTGCACATCCATACCGTCAACACCAGCCATTGTGGTAGTTATTCTTATTGTTTTCCCGTCGGCAATGGAGTACATATGACCGTTGAAAGATCTTTTACTGCCTGACTGGAATTAACATATACTATAGGGTTTAGAGAGCGGGATTGAGCCTGCTGCCGCATACCTTCCTAGGTCACGCTCACGAGAAGTGAGCGTGACCCAGCTTATTACAATGGGAACAATTTTACCCTCTGCTGAGCCTGATACTGAGGTTTATATTGAGAACGTTTTTTGTAGTCTTTCCTGGCCAGTCACTGGTCGCCTGGCTACCTAGCCTCCGAAGTGGCTGGTTTATTGTGCACCCTATAGCCATCCTGTGGATGGTAGCCTGAAAGCCTATCGATACACAAAAGGTTTAGGAACTAGACCACAATTTTTTTTTAATAAGAATTACATCTGTATTTATTTCTACAATTTGTCTTATCTGCTGCCAGCTAATTTAGGATATTTGCTTAAGACGTATGGTATCGTATTTTCATTAATTAAATATATTGGCATATGACATAGGGTATTATACTCCCTATCTCTATATTCCTCAATAAGTGCACAATCAAGTACACAGGGTTCAAGAAACTGACCATAAGGCTGACCACATACTTTGCATTTAATAATATCTTTATTTACTACAAGTACATATACAAGGTATACAGGCCGAGCTGACAACAATGACATACTACTATATAGAAAGCCCCTTGTTATGCTGAGCATTTCGGGCAAATTAGATCAGTTTTGTCCCAGGATGCGACCCACACCAGTCGACTAACACCCAGGTATCCATTTTACTGATGGGTGAACATAGACAACCAGTGTAAGGAAACACGTCCGATGTTTCCACCCCTTCGCCGGGAATTGAACCCGGACACGCACATTGTGAAGCGAGAGCTTTTGCACCAGGCCACGGGCCGCCGTGCGAGTCCGCCAGACTTCCACAAGTACGTGTATTGCAGGTTGCTTCGTAAATATTCTTATGTAGGTTTATGTTATGATCGAGTTAAAGATCTGCTCAGGCTTCATACTGCAGTCCTATAACATTCACTTTCATTATTTACTTCTCTCCTAATATTATTCCTAATGCTAGACAAAGACATACCAAAGTTATATTCTACAATTTCCTTCGGCGTATTTTTTATGGCTAATTTATAAACTTTATCATGAAGGAACAATTCAGTGTTATGGAATCCATGAGAAATGTACATTAATTCTATTTTCTCTAATTTTTTAGCATCTATATCTGGTTTCTCCAACGATCATATTAGAGCCATGTGAGCAAGAGCCTTCGGTGATGACACAGAATTAGTAATAATCAAAGAGTCAAGCTTAGTGTCAGTGTCATAAGTCAAACACCTTAACTACTGGGAACGCCTGGAAGCACTTGACTTGTACTCACTGGAGCGCAGGCGAGAGAGATATATCATAATCTACACCTGAAAGATTCTGGAGGGACTGGTCCCTAACTTGCACACAGAAATCATTCCCTACGAAAGTAAAAGACTTGGCAAGCGATGTAACATACCCCCAGTAAAAAGTAGGGGAGCCACTGGTACACTAAGAGAAAATACAATAAGTGTCCGGGGCCCAAGACTGTTCAACAGCCCTGATCCACCGGGAGGCCTGGGCATGGACCGGGCCGCGGGGGCGTTGATTCCCGGAATTCCCTCCAGGTAGACTCCAGGCAGGTAGACGCCAAGGTGTTAATTCTTATGGCTAACTCAACATGGTTGTCATCGTTTCAGAAAGACACATGAGCAAACACTAAGGCATATTTGTTAAAAACGTTTCGGTCGTGGGACTTTGATCTCTTCCAACTGGATTTAGAGGTGATCAGAGTCCCATCACCGAAACGTTTTCCAGGTGTCATTTTCAACCACTTGTCTGTATTAATTACCTGGTGTCCCGTGGCCTGGTGGCTAAAGCTCTCCCTTCACACGGCGAGGGTAGAAATATTGGGCGTGTTTCCTTACACCAGTTTTCTATGTTCACCCATCAGTAAAATGGGTACCTGGGTGTTAGTCGACTGGTGTGGGTCGCATCCTGGAACAAAACTGACCTAATTTGCCCGAAATGCTCTGCATAACAAGCGGCTTTCTATATAGTAGTATGTCATTGTTGTCAGCTAGGCCTGTATACCTTGTACATGTACTTGTAGAAATAAAATATTAT
The DNA here is from genome assembly GCA_009830355.1 of Cherax destructor. NCBI lineage: Eukaryota > Metazoa > Arthropoda > Malacostraca > Decapoda > Parastacidae > Cherax > Cherax destructor. Next base: position 190,198 of record WNWK01001862.1, on the reverse strand, counting down.
TATTATTATTATTATTATTATTATTATTATTATTATTATTATTATTATATACGATGGTTGCTATAGTTCTTATCTAGGAAGGTGGCAGCAAGAACAGATCCATCAGTGTACATAATTTGTGATATATGATTAAACAGGAAAGCAAGAAATTTCTTCAAGTTATTTAAAGAAAGGATTATAAGTGATGACTTTTTAGGAAAAGGCTTTAAGATGTGATACTAAATGAATACAACTTCCATGGAGGGGTGAAATGCTCTTGTTGTCTACAAAGATACAGTTGCTGCAGGTTATAAAACTTAATATAGTTGCATGTTTTCACAACCCATTTAGATTTGTGTTTATTTGCTTCTGTAAATGAAGTTTATAAGCCCTCTGAGATTTTTTTTTTTTTGCTAAGTCTGGGTTGAATGCGCCTAGGTTGGATGACTAATCGACGCTCAATTGCATGAGGTACCTCATACGTGTCAGCCATTTTGCATGTTTTCAAAACTGACAGATGCTTCGTATCCTTCAAATATTCCTGGACTTTGTCAGACGTAATGTAGGCAAAATCTCCAACAAAGTTTGTCAAAGTGATGTCCACCTCTGCTGCTCAACACTAAAGCAGAATGGATTCAAATTAGGTAAGTTTAGATTTAGAAAGGATATAGGAAATTATTGGTTTGGAAATAGGGTAGTTGATGAGTGGAACAGTCTGCCTAGTAGGGTTATTGAGGCTAAAACCTTGGGTAGTTTCAAATTTAGGTTGGACAAATACATGACTGAAAGGGGTTGGATTTGAGTGAGACTTACACATGAGTAAATAAATTTATCAAAGCTTATTGCTTAGGTAGCGTTGAAAACGGGTTGGGCAAATATTGTTAGTGGGATGGATTTGTGAAGGACTTGCCCAGTATGGGCCAACAGGCTTACTGCAGTGTTCCCCCTTTCTTATATTCTCAAAGGTAGTCCAATTTGCTTTTACCAAAGTTGAGACACCTTTGACCGTGCTCGTGACGAAGCTTACAAAGGTTTTCACGATTGTCACTGTTATAGACTCGTAGTTCCGACGTGAGTACTGTCCTCTATTTGACTTTTATTGCAACACTGGCTATACAGCAATGGTCCCCAGTGCCAGGCATAAACATGGAGACTACCAAACATAAAGAGTACTTGGCACCATGCATGGAGAGTGCCAGGTGCCATGAGTGGCGTGCCAGGCACCATGCATGGAAAGTACCAGGTACCATGAATGGAGAGTGCCAGGTACCATGCATAAAGAATGCCAGGTACCATGAATGGAGAGTGTCATGTACCATGAATGGAGAGTGCCATGTACCATGAATGGAGAGTGCCAGGCACCATGTATAAAGAAGGCCAGGTACTATGAATGGAGAGTGCCATGTACCATGAATGGAGAGTGCCAGGCACCATGCATGAAGAGTGCCAGGCACTAATGGAAAGTACTAGGTTCCATGAGTGCCAATCATCATGCAGGGAAAGTGCCAGGCACCATGCATGGAGATGCCAGGCACTATGCATAGAGAGTGCTGGAGTTGGAGGAATCATGGGTGGGGAAAGGCAGAGAGAGGGGGGGGCGCTGGTGTCACCGCCCCGCCACCCGCCACAATATAACGCGGTTCGCCACCTCCCCCCTCTCAGTCTCCCCGCCGAGTGCGCGCCATACACTGCTCTTCCTGTCTGCGCTTCCTGCTTCGCCAAGCAACTTGCATAAATACCTTCCTGACGAGAGCAACTGGTCTTGAGCACACAGACATGGAGGCGAGTCTGTATAAGGAGTTATCGTACAAGGTGCGAAGCTTTCGTGCTGTCTCCATCATGGTGGCTGTGGTCACCATCATCCTCTGCTTAGTTGTGGGCATCGGCTGCTGGGTGCTGGTCGCTGGAGTCAGGGAGAACGATCACCTCCTGAGGGAGGTAGGTACCAGCGAGAAGTTCGAAGTCGAAGTGGTAGAAGGAGAAATTCGAGAGCCACTTCACTTGAAAAGCGCTGAGCCGCAGAATAAAGTGGGCCGCGTGGTTCAACACCTTGCAGAGATCGACTTCAAGGAAGGTAGCTCCGTTGACACTCATTCTGAGGAAGACGCCGCCATGGCTAACCTGAAGCAAGCTGAAAACGCCTTCCTCCACGCTGTTGCTGATGCAGAAACCACCACAGATTCACCTATCACAACCAATCACAACACTAATGAACACAAGACCACCTCCCAGACACACTCTACAATGTTTGAAGATCGTGCACGAGAGGAAAGAATGGGACAACCTATCTCAATTGACGGAGTCGTGGGTGTGATGATTCAACCACCTAAAGTAGAGGGCACCGTCACTAACTTCATGAGGAGAGGAAGGAACGAAGATGTTTCTAACTCTCCCAACAATGGTCACTATGTGAAGAATGAACTCTCAGTGGTGCAAGCACCCGCGGCCGTCTACTCCGCCAGCTACCAGACCAAAGACAGCGCCCAGCAGACCACTCCTCGCCAGGAATCTTCTCTTCACGAATCTTTCATTGATCATATTTTCAACTTCACAAATGAAATGGCATCCGACATCAGCAGTCAAGGCCTGTTCGAAACTCTGGCCGAGCGTGCATCTGAGCAGTACCTACGTAACACCTTCCAATGGCTGGGAGACTACACCAGTCAGTTGATGGGATCTGAGGAACAACACCAATCACGTAGCAAGCGATCCATTTTCTCTATGGCCTCCCGTCTCCTCGCTTACTCCAACTACGCTGCTTTCGGCAAATTCATGATTAACGAAGTTAACGCTATTGCTGAGTACAATGTTGAGGCCCGCAAGTTCTCCGACGCCCAATCTGTAGAGCTCGTAGACTCCACGTTCTGGTCAGCATCCACGAAAGCTCCAACCAATGAGGTTCCCACCTCCAACAAAAAAGACAAATGGGAGCCTCAGGTCAACAAGGTGTCCATTGAATTCATTGGCGAGATCCTCAACACATTGCTGAACATGATGCGAGAGTACCTCATGAAGGACAACGTGATGGAGTGCCTCTGGTACATGTTCTGCCAAGACCTCAACCATCAGGCCAAGTACGCTGACGTGTACGGTCTTCTGGCTCGTATCAACAGGTACGTCACTCATTCATACCTGTTGGTGGCATTGCTACCTCAACGAAACCCTTGGTCTACCTTACCTTCCATTTATGAAGACAAAGGTGTATGCTCATACTAGAATATATATATATATATATATATATATATATATATATATATATATTTCCCTCTAACTCCCGTAAATAAAATAATGTAGTTTGGAGTTATCTCTCTAATTTACTGATTTCACCAAAGGTTATGAATTTCATCTGTTCACGAATGTAAAAATTTAATCTACACAATAACGAAAGGGCTGTGCGGAAAACGGGAGGTGGGGGCCTATGAGAGAAGTCTGGATCGAGGGAATTAGGGTCTACATACGTGTCTTTCACCTACAACTTGTAGGTGCCACCATATCAGCTTTAACATGTGCTGCCAGTTACTGAACTGGTCAACCAGTCTGGAGATATATTCACAAACAGTTGCGATGCGTTAATATGACTAAAGTGACGGTGAAGAATAACAGCAGGGAGACCACATTCACAAATGAATTAACTATAGAGGAGAGAGACCGTCATGATGGAGAAACTAAACTCGTATGTGTATATTATAATGAAGCACCACACAATGAAGGACCCCTCCACTTACCCTCGCTTTATTATTTTCTCTCCCGCCATCTAAGTATTTCTCTTCCCTATATACACCTTCCAAAGTTCCTTCCTACCACACAACCCTCATTATGTTCCTTCTCCCTATGTCCTTTATTATCCATCTTCCTATCTAAGTCTATAACTACTTATCATTCTTTCTAACCTTCTTACATCCCTACTCTTTGAACTACCTTCCAACCTTCCTAAACTACCACACTTTCTACATCCCTGACTACAGTAGTTTCACTAACCTTTCTCTTTTCCTGTGTCCTTACCTACAACGTTTCCTAACTACCTCCTGCTACTTGTGCTAAATGCCTAAATTAGCAAGTGTAAGACAAGTGGTGGCCAGCAGCTCTCACTCTCCTCGTCCTTCACTCTCCCTCTACCCTTCTTCTGTGTCTCGCCCGCTGCCCGTCCTTACTTTCTAATGTCAACAGAAGCACAGCAACGGGGTCATCTTCCTGAGGTAACGCCAGGCCTGGAAACCCACATAGTGACGCTCTGGTTGACGGGAGAAAGTTTTAGCTGCTGTTGTGCACGGCCATCCACCTCGCCTTCTCACTGCTCCCCACTCCGCCTCCCCTCTACTCCCCAATGGTCCTTTCTTTTCCTCCCCGCCATCAGCTCATCTTTTTTCTATCAACCCATCCTTCTCATCCCTAGTCCTTCACCTTCAGCCTCTCCTCCTCACCACCACCAAGTCCCCCATTCGTCTCCACCATTAGTGGTTGTCTCTGTGCCTGGCACCCACCCCCCTTCTGCCTCAACTGACAGGTGTTTACATCGGGTGGGGGGATGGGGGTTCATCACAGCCAGTTACAAGAGTTCGTATAAATAACACACTTAGTTCCAGGTAACATTCAACTTTGCAATTCTTTTTTTTTGCGGTATTACTGTGTGTGTGTATGTGTGTGTGTGTGTATGTGTGTGTGTATGTGTGTGTGTGTGTGTGCGTGTGTGTGTGTGTGTGTGTGTGTGTGTGTGTGTGTGTGTGTGTGTGTGTGTGTGTGTGTGTTCGAATAACCCACATTCAACAAAACAGAATAACACTAATATTTTCGGCGTACTAAAGAGCACACACACACTTGCGGTATTGCCTCTACAGTTCTGGTTAGTAAGAAGGACGCAGCAGGTCGTAAAAAGAAAATAGATTTAACTGCTATGTATGTGTGGCTTCCGACAGCTACTAAGCTGGGGAAAAAACGTGGAAAGCGGCCCGGGGGGAGAGAGAGATGGAGAAAGAGACAGACAGACAGAGACACTGACACAGACAGGGAGAGACTGACACAGACAGGGAGAGACTGACACAGACAGGGAGAGACTGACACAGACAGGAGAGACTGACACAGACAGGGAGAGACTGACACAGACAGGGAGAGACTGACACAGACAGGGAGAGACTGACACAGATAGGGAGAGACTGACACAGACAGGGAGAGACTGACTTGGCGAAAGGAAGAAGCGGATGGGAAAGGTGGAGAAGGATAAGTCTTCGTGGTGTGTTGAAATCTCTTTTATCCAGCACATGTTTACAAGCCAGAGTATGAGCAATACTTCGATGTAAGGAATAATTCCCTCTCGGTATAAGTTTGATGATTACCTAGACGTATTCCTCACAAGAGCTATAACGTTTTACTGAGAGCCACACCACAGTGAATGACCCTCTCCACACACCAACTTGTAACACTGCTGAAGTTGCACTTGTAACTGTACAGATGACTTTCGTGTGACTTTCGTGACTTTCTCAGTCGTGTTCTTAGAAAGCAGAATTATGGCCCTAGTTTTCCCACTCATCGATCCATCGCCCTAGTTTTCTTATTCACTGATCCATGGCCCCTAGTTCTCTCGCTGGCAGATCTACGGCCTTCGTTCTCTCACTCATATATCTATGATCATATTTTCTCATTTGTAGATCTACAGGTCTGTGTCTCTTTCTCCCAGATTTCTAGTCTCTCTGAGGCAGTATTAAGGCAACGAGACAGTCCCCCTATGAACAAGACAGTCTCCCTCACAATGAACAAGACAGTCTCCCTCACAATCAACAAGACAGTCTCCCTCACAATCAACAAGAAAGTCTCCCTCACAAACCCCTCTTTAAGACTAAGCTGACATACCTAAAACTGAAGGTCTTAATCTCATACCAAACAAGACCAAGTCTTGAGCCTCGTCTGACAAGCCCCAGAGTACGTGTAGATACCAACGCTATTAGGAATTACAACATGGTTCATCGCTCTCAGAAATAAACCCCATGTTTATGACGCTACTATTAGTTAACATAGAGTCATTTAGATCGTGCACACATACACAAAACTAAGACGTTTACGTGTTATTTGGAAGAGACTGAATCCCGACACTCGCAAGGTGATATACAATGAGAGGTGTGTGTATCTCTCAGTGTTTTTAAAGTGAGAGGTTTGCATCTCTCAAAATACAGGAGATATACACCGAGAGGTATATATCTTTCATCGTATATATGCTCAGAGTTTACTTTAATCTCTATTATGGGGATTAATTTTTGTTTGTCTGGTGGTGAAAAGGTTACGTGAAGCCTTAATGACCGTCGTGTAGTGGAAAGGTTTGAAACCCCATTAACCAGCCACGAGGGGTCACTGAAGGATGCGTGTAACCATGGGATTAGAATAATTCTCAGCGAATTTATACACTGAGAAATATTTATGGGTCACATGACCTTGAGTCTGCGACCCCTTGGGACTTAGCTGACCTTGTTCACGCCGCCTGAACTTGACCTGGTGAACTCATGAACTGACCTCGTCATGGCGCATGAACTTGTGTGACGACACCCATGTTAACACAGCTGAGCTGTGACACTTTACCCTCCAGGCTGTGTTTCCCTAGGTGCTATTTACCAGGTTGCCGGCAGCTCTGCGCATGTCGGCGCATCCTACTGTTGCGTTTCTGTTGTTCTTTGAATGCTGGCGCATTCTACTGTTGCATTTCTGTTGTTCTGTGAATGCTGGAACACCCTATTGTTGTGTTTCTGTTGCTCTGCGCATGCTTGCACATCCTACTGTTGTGTTTCTGTTGCTCTGCGCATGCTTGCACATCCTGCTACTGCTTTACGCATGCTGGTGTGCTCTACTGCTACATTGCTATCTACATACGACTACCAGCACGTTCTTCTCCTGCACTTCTACTGCTATGCTGCAGCAGTAGTGCAGCAGCACTACTGCTGCTGCTAGTATTACTGCAGTACTACTACCGCTGCTGCTGCTGCTAGCAGTAGTACTGCTATGCTGCAGTAGATGGCGCATGCTTGCGCCATCTACTGCAGCATTTCTGTCACTATGCACATGCTGGCGCAATCATGCAACATCCGGGTCGGAGAGAGGGAGGAGGTGCAGTCACCATCGTCACGTCGGGTCGGAGAGAGGGAGGAGGTGCAGTCACCATCGTCACGTCGGGTCGGAGAGAGGGAGGAGGTGCAGTCACCATCGTCACGTCGGGTCGGAGAGAGGGAGGAGGTGCAGTCACCATCGTCACGTCGGGTCGGAGAGAGGGAGGAGGTGCAGTCACCATCGTCACGTCGGGTCGGAGAGAGGAGGAGGTGCAGTCACCATCGTCACGTCGGGTCGGAGAGAGGGAGGAGGTGCAGTCACCATCGTCACGTCGGGTCGGAGAGAGGGAGGAGGTGCAGTCACCATCGTCACGTCGGGTCGGATAGAGGGAGGAGGTGCAGTCACCATCGTCACGTCGGGTCGGAGAGAGGGGGGAGGTGCAGTCACCATCGTCACGTCGGGTCGGAGAGGGAGGAGGTGCAGTCACCATCGTCACGTCGGGTCGGAGAGAGGGAGGAGGTGCAGTCACCATCGTCACGTCGGGTCGGAGAGAGGGAGGAGGTGCAGTCACCATCGTCACGTCGGGTCGGAGAGAGGGAGGAGGTGCAGTCACCATCGTCACGTCGGGTCGGAGAGAGGGAGGAGGTGCAGTCACCATCGTCACGTCAGGTCGGAGAGAGGGAGGAGGTGCAGTCACCATCGTCACGTCGGGTCGGAGAGAGGGAGGAGGTGCAGTCACCATCGTCACGTCGGGTCGGAGAGAGGGAGGAGGTGCAGTCACCATCGTCACGTCGGGTCGGAGAGAGGAGGAGGTGGTCACCATCGTCACGTCAGGTCGGAGAGAGGGAGGAGGTGCAGTCACCATCGTCACGTCAGGTCGGAGAGAGGGAGGAGGTGCAGTCACCATCGTCACGTCAGGTCGGAGAGAGGGAGGAGGTGCAGTCACCATCGTCACGTCGGGTCGGAGAGAGGGAGGAGGTGCAGTCACCATCGTCACGTCGGGTCGGAGAGAGGGAGGAGGTGCAGTCACCATCGTCACGTCGGGTCGGAGAGAGGGAGGAGGTGCAGTCACCATCGTCACGTCGGGCCGGAGAGAGGGAGGAGGTGCAGTCACCATCGTCACGTCAGGTAAAATGTTTTAAAACTGTGAAAAAAAATTTAGGTTAAGAGGTCGACAGTGGTGGCAGGTCTACCTGGAGGGACGGGGGTCAACGCCCCCGCGGCCCGGTCTATGGCCAGGCCTCCCGGTGGATCAGGGCCTGGTCAACCAGGCTGTTACTGCTGGCCCGCACTCAACCCAACGTACGAATCACAGTCCAACTGGTCATGTACTGACTTGAAGAATTTATCCAGTTCCCTCCTGAAGACCTGGATCAGGGTTAACAATGTGACCTGGAGCAGGGTTAACAGTGTGACCTGGAGCAGGGTTAACAGTGTGACCTGGAGCAGGGTTAACAGTGTGACCTGGAGCAGGGTTAACAGTATGACCTGGAGCAGGGTTAACAGTGTGACCTGGAGCAGGGTTAACAGTGTGACCTGGAGCAGGGTTAACAGTGTGACATTGAGCAGGGTTAACAGTGTGACCTGGAGCAGGGTTAACAGTTTGACCTGGAGCAGGGTTAACAGTTTGACCTGGAGCAGGGTTAACAGTGTGACCTGGAGCAGGTTAATAGTGTGACCTGGAGCAGGGTTAACAGTGTGACCTGAAGCAGGGTTAAGTGTGACCTGGAGCAGGGTTAACAGTGTGACCTGGAGCAGGGTTAACAGTTTGACCTAGAGCAGGGTTAACAGTGTGACCTGGAGCAGGGTTAACAGTGTGACCTGGAGCAGGGTTAACAGTGTGACCTGGAGCAGGGTTAAGTGTGACCTGAAGCAGGGTTAACAGTGTAACCTGGATCAGAGTTAACACAGTGCCTGTGACCTGGATCAGAGTCAACACAGTGCCTGTGGACTAGGTAGGACAGGTCTGAAGATACAAGGAACTATTTAACTCCTCTTATTAGGTTAAGAGGTGGGGCCAGGAGCTGAGACTTGCAAACATAAAATGTTAAGTTCACACACACACAGACACACACACGGGGCCAGGAGCTGAGTCTCGACTCCTGCAACCACAAATAGGTGAGTACACACATACGATAAAGCGGGGAGTGGACCTAGTAACGACCAGCTAAGAGGCGGGACCAGGAGCTACGACTCGAGCCCTGCAACCACAAATAGGTGAGTACTACACACTTGATAAGGATTTCACTGCAGGATATGAAATTATGAATGTTTAATGGGAAACAGGTCGAGGGAAATTGGAAAGTGGGCTGAGGGGAAATGGGGGGTAGGAAATGGGCCAATAAGAAAATGGGAAGTAAACTAAGGAATAATGGGAAGTGGGTCGAGAGAAAATGGGAAGAAGAAAATCGGAAGCAGGTCGAAAGAAAACGGGAAGCAGACCAAGGGAGAATGGGAAGCGGGACAAGGAAAAAACGGGAAACCAAGGGAAAACTGGAGATGTGTACCATAGTCATGTTCCCATTTAGGACCTTTCGAGTCTCTCCACGGCTCACTTTCCTTGTTAAGTCTATATGTTTGATCTTGTTAGGTCTCCATGTTTGATCTTGTTAGGTCTCCATTATTGATCTTGTTAGGTCTCCATGTTTGATCTTGTTAGGTCTCCATGTTTGATCTTGTTAGGTCTCCATGTTTGATCTTTTTAGGTCTCCATTATTGATCTTGTTAGGTCTCCATGTTTAATCTTGTTCAATCTTGTTGCTAGGTCTTCATTTTAGGAATTGTTACGTTTTAATATACATTTTTTTTTATCAAGGTTATCCTTGCTTCTCTGAGAGTCAAAGTACTTAATCTTGAAGATACACATATACTCTGGCTTTGATATACTCAAACATAAAGAACAATTTGAAGCGATGTATGAGTCTATAGCTTGGAACAATGGAACATAATTATAGCAGAATAGAATAAACTACCGACTAATGCTGTCAGCGGGAAAACAATAACAGTGCTTCAAGAACCAGCTGGACAGGACGATATGCACAATATGCATCGTGCCCTAGTGGAAGGGTCAAGATCAAGAGAGTTTAGGTAAGATCCTTGTGGAGTGAGCGGGGAAGTCGGGGTAGGGGAAGAATAAGTTGGTGAGAGGAAGGTTTTGAGTGGTACCAGGGCTTAAGGGGCACGTAAGCACCCATTTCTTCTAAAAACATGTTCATTTTTTCCCTATAATTTACCTTGTAGATAATTACTATCGCATTTGCTTTGTCTCTTTCGTTAGGCGAAGTCCAGGATCTTTCCTTAATTCATGGTATAACTTAACAAATCTTTGAGGACAATTGTTTTGTAGAGGTCTGAGCAAAGCTCAGACCTCTACAACACAGATTTGTTAAGTTATACCATATACAACACAGATTTGTTAAGTTATATTATGAATTAAGGAAAGATCCTATACGTCACCTAACGAGAGAGACAAAGCAAATGCGATAGTAATTATGGACAAGGTAGATTACAGTGGGAAAAATGAACATGTTATTAGAAGACGGGAACTTAGGTGCCTCTTAACCCAGTAGCTTGTCGATCGTGGTAGCAATGACTGGTGCAGCGGCGAGGAGTGGCAAGGCAGACGGACTGCGTAGTGGAAAGAGCTGCAAGAACCTTCATGACCCACATACTAAGTATGTATCTATCAGTCAAGATTTCTGGGTCAGGCAAAATAGTTTTAGATGTCAGAAAACGTGATAATAAGTTGCAGTGACCAGTAATATATAGGGTGTGGTGAGAGAGAAGAGTTAGATGATGCCTAGTGCACTCGCTGCCTCACTCAACACTCAATAGTTTACAATAAACACATGCAGACCGTCATATACATACATTCAATAAATGAACAGATTAGTCAATATGAAGTCAACAGATTCCTGATGTTTGTTCAGCAACTGAACCAGGACGATCAGCTGACAACAAAACAATCGAATCATTAATAGTAGAAGTGGTGGTAGAAGTAGTTGGTTATGATAGTCACAGTAGAACTGCAGGTAACCACTGGTGCACACACTTCTCTGACAATGGAGTAACGCGATTAGTTTAAAATAAGAAACACTACTAATTTAGAGGCAGTTGCAGCCCACGCCTTCCATCTAGTTCCTTCTGTAAATTCCAGGCCATTTTTCCAATATGGTATAGTATATTTTATCCCTTGTTTTCATGCCGGCAATAGCCGGAGGGGGTGAAAGGTAGGAATAGAACCTTTCTGTTTTTCTTTCCCTGACTCATACACCTAGATAATAAACGATGGTTCTTAATCTAGATGAAAGTAGATAATTCTTCTCATTAGATAACCTGTGTGAGCTTGTTATTCTACGGCAAGGTTATCTTTCTCGTGTACTCCTCTATTATCTGTCTTTCTCACGTATTTATCTGTTATCTATCTCATGTAGTACTTCTTTGTAATTTCCGTGAGCCTGAATATCAATTATCATTTGTGTGTGTGTGTGTGTGTGTGTGTGTTTGTGTGTATGTGTGTGTGATATGTCTTGATCCATCTATTAACCAAGTCATGCTGTATTTACTTTTCTTTGATTTAACTGTGAACTTAATCAAAATATTTAATAGCATTCATTGCATAACCTCGTCATCCCCAAATCGAGTGAAACTACTTAGTTCGTGTGACATATTAACACCAAATAAATACTTAAGTCTACATATACCAAAAAAGCATTGATTAAATCTAAGATATAACTATTCTTCTGAGAATCAGAAAGCGTACACAAAACCCGGGGCAAAAAAGAAAGCCTTGAGAGATGTCTTGAGAGAGTTATAAACAGCACTCAGGCCTGACTGGAGAGAGTCACATTGCTAATGGAATACAAAGAAGTGACGAGTAGGAGAGAGTTGACACAGAAAGTGATGTATGGGGGACTCAAGTCATGAACAGTAGAGCAAGAGAGAGCCGGGGAGATGAGGCTGTTGACTACCAATATCATCCTGATATTCTCCCCGATGCTTGGCTGCAGACGGACTGTATATTATACTAAATATGTGTTACACAAATAAACCTTTATAAATAGTAACTGACTGATCTTAAAAATCGTAATGCATAGCCCAGACGAACTATTTTCAATGGTTTAAAGGAGTATAAGGATTAACTTAGTAAACCATTAGCTAGTCTCTTTAATAAACCACTACAAATAAGTATCGTGTATGATAATTGGAAACAGTTTTATGTGATAACTATTTACAATGTGTGATAGATTAGGTTAGGTAGGTTTGTCAGGAAACAGGACAAGTGTTTCCTGTGCAGGTCTTATTCATATGATAACCTGCAGCTGGCGCTTTTGGTCATCTGAATGAGGCCTTCCGCTGGCTTACCGGTCCACCCTTTTTAAAAAAATCAGGTTATATTTATAACCATTTTATTTAGACAAAGTGGGATGTAGGTCCTTACCTTCAAATTACAGACCAGTCATCTTAATCTCAATTCTGGAAAAAATTATAGCATCAATAATTGTGGATACAATTCAAAGCCACGCTGGAAAACATAATCTGATTAATGAATCTTACCACGGTTTTAACGTCAGGGTATTGCTACCTTACGGTATTTACTAACTTTTTCTACCAAGGTATTTGAGGCGGCGGATTATAATAAAAAAAATATGTCACTTTGTTTATGAATTTTAGTAAGGCCTTTGATAGAGTTAAACACGGAAAACGGATGAACAAGATAGCTGCACACGGTATCTGAGAAAATTGTATTCTGGACAGAGGCTACGTCTCTATCCAGGATGGATAGGCTGATGGACTGATTGCATTGTTTTTACACCTCCACTAATTCTGCTGCCTCTGTATTCGACTTAAGAAGCTTAATGTGTAGGCGAAACGTTTCAGAATAAAGATACCTAACTGTTGCACATGTGTCTTACTTATCAACTTGGACAGAGACATGGCTGACCGATAGGAAAGAGCTTGGGATACAGTACCGAAAGACTGTGGAGTAAAGACACATGGACAATACTTTAAATATTTAATTAAGATACGTTTTATCCTTAGTGGGTGGAAACCAAAAGGGCATCAATCCAAATACTGAATACCTAGAATCAAGAATATATAGTTGATAAAAAATTATATTTAGTAAGGTCAGGGTAATGTAGTATGTCAAGTCACCTGGCGGCAGTGCCTTGTAACATTAACTTGGACACAACTTTTGATATGCTGAAGCTCTGTTATTTTTGCATAACTGTATTGCTAAGACATACTATTATTATGAGTGATTCCAGGCAACGGCGCCTGTATAGGTCCTTCTCCTTTATGATAAATTTAGCTTCATCCTATTTCATTACATGTCCTATGGTGTTTTTGTATGACACATGCATCAAAACTGCCAATGAGACATACATATTTTAGGTTCACACAGACTGAGGAAGCTCCTGGTGAGCGAAACATCTAGACCAAATTCCCATAAACTGCACTTGTGTCTTATTTATTTATTAGTCGATACAAGTTATTCTGTTTGATACAGCAGGGTGCTGCTACGCTGTTACCCAAGTTTCCCTGTCGCATTTCATCACATATAATAATAATAATAATAATAATAATAATAATAATAATAATAATAATAATAATAATATCTTTATTTCTACAAGTACATGTACAAGGTATACAAGCCTAGCTGACATCAATGACATACTACTATGTATATAGAAAACCGCTTGTTATGCAGAGCATTTCGGGCAAATTAGGTCAGTTTTGTCCCAGGATGCGACCCACACCAGTCGCCTAACACCCAGGTACCCATTTTATACTAATGGGTGAACATAGACAACCGGTGTAAGGAAACACGCCCAATGTTTCAACCCTCGCCGGGAATCGAACCCGGACGCTCACCGTGTGAAGCAAGAGCTTTTGCCACGGACCACCGTTTCGTACATCAGATAATGTTATATTATAACCTAAATTTTTAAAGGGGTGGACTGGTAAGCCAGCGGAAGGCCTCGGTCAGATGGCCAAAAGCTCCAGTGGTGGGTCATCATATGACTAAGACCCGCGTCAGGAAACACTTGTCCTGTGGCCCGACATACATTACCTATCAGATAATGACATTAGTCAGCCTGAGATGCAAGACTTCAGTAAGGCAATGAAGATAACGTCAATAATCACTACCTTTGCAACAGTGCATTGACATATAGAGTGTGCATTGTAAATGAGACAATGATGATGCGGGAATGATGACTCACTTACAAAGCTGTCAGGGGAGGGAGGAAAAGTTTAAATCAATTTATAAAAGGATGAAAGGAGAAATATTTTTATTTTCATATCAGAAATAACTCATTTAATGGATTAAAATGTGTCCTCATATTAATATATGTATATATATATATATATATATATATATATATATGTGGATTAAAATAAGGGTCGGATGCGAAAAGTGGGTCATAATAAGCGTGTATGCACCTGGAGAAGAGAGGAGTGTAGAGAAGAGAGAGATTTTGGGAGATGTTAAGCGAATGTATAGGAACTTTTGAACCAAATGAGAAGTAATTGTGGTAGGGGACCTAAATGCTAAAGTGGGAGAAACATGCAGAGAGGGTGTAGTAGGTAAGTTTGGGGTGCCAGGTGTAAATGATAATGGGAGCCCTTTGATTGAACTTTGTATAGAAAGGGGTTTAGTTATAGGTAATACATATTTTAAGAAAAAGAGGATAAATAAGTATACAAGATATGATGTAGGGCGTAATGACAGTAGTTTGTTGGACTATGTATTGGTAGATAAAAGACTGTTGAGTAGACTTCAGGATGTACATGTTTATAGAGGGCTACAGATATATCAGATCACTTTTTAGTTATAGCTACAGTGGGAGTAAAAGGTAGATGGGATACAAGGAAAATAGAATCAGTAAGTAAAAAGAGGTGAAGGTTTATAAACTAAAAGAGGAGGCAGTTAGGGTAAGATATAAACAACTATTGGAGGATAGATGGGCTAGTGAGAGTGTAGGCAATGGGGTTGAAAATGTATGGGGTAGATTTAAAAATGTAGTGTTAGAGTGTTCAGCAGAAGTTTGTGGTTACAGGCGAGTGGGTGCGGAGGGAAGAGGAGCGATTGGTGGAATGATGATGTAAAGAGAGTAGTAAGGAGAAAAAGTTAGCATATGAGAGGTTTTTACAAAGTAGAAGTGATGCAAGGAGGGAAGAGTATATGGAGAGAAAAGAGAGGTTAAAAGAGTGGTGAAGCAATGTAAAAAGAGAGCAGATGAGAGAGTGGGTGAGATGTTATCAGCAAATTTTGTTGAAAATAAGAAAAAGTTTTGGAATGAGATTAATAAGTTGAGGAAGCCTAGAGAACAAATGGATTTGACAGTTAAAAATAGGAGAGGAGAGTTATTAAATGGAGAGTTAGAGGTATCGGGAAGATGGAGAGAATATTTTGAGGATTTGTTAAATGTTGATGAAGACAGGAAGCTGTGATTTCGTGTGTAGGGCAAGGAGGAATAACATCTTGTAGGAGTGTGGAAGAGCCAGTTGTGGGTGTAGGGAAGTTCGTGAGGCAGTGGGTAGAATGAAAGGGGTAAGGCAGCTGGGATTGATGGGATAAAGATAGAAATGTTAAAAGCAGGTGGGGATATAATTTTGGAGTGGTTGGTGCTATTATTTAATAAATGTATGGAAGAGGGTAAGGTACCTAGGGATTGGCAGAGAGCGTGTATTGTTCCTTTGTATAAAGGCAAAGGGGACAAAAGAGAGTGCAAAAATTATAGGGGAATAAGTCTGTTGAGTGTACCTGGTAAAGTGTATGGTAGAGTTATTATTGAAAGAATTAAGAGTAAAACAGAAAGCAGGATAGCAGATGAACAAGGGGCTTTAGGAAAGGTAGGGGGTGTGTAGAACAAGTGTTTACAGTGAAACATATAGGTGAACAGTATTTGGATAAGGGTAAAGATGTTTTTGTGGCATTTATGGATTTGGAAAAGGCGTATGATAGGGTAGATAGGGGGGCAATGTGGCAGATGTTGCAGGTGTATGGAATAGGAGGAAGGTTACTGAAAGCAGTGAAGAGTTTTATGAGGATAGTGAGGCTCAGGTTAGAGTGTGTAGGAGGGAAGGGACTATTTCCCAGTAAAAGTGGGCCTTAGACAAGGATGTGTGATGTCACCGTGGTTGTTCAATATATTTATAGATGGGGTTGTAAGAGAAGTGAATGCGAGGGTCTTGGCAAGAGGTGTTGGGCTAAAAGATAAAGAAGCAAATACAAAGTGGGAGTTGTCACAGTTGCTTTTTGCTGATGACACTGTGCTTTTGGGAGATTCTGAAGAGAAGCTGCAGAGGTTGGTGGATGAATTTGGTAGGGTGTGTAAAAGAAGAAAATTGAAAGTGAATATAGGAAAGAGTAAGGTGATGAGGATAACAAAAAGAATAGGTGACGAAAGATTGGATATCAGATTGGAGGGAGAGAGTATGGAGGAGGTGAATGTATTCAGATATTTGGGAGTGGACATGTCGGCGGATGGGTCTATGAAGGATGAGGTGAATCATAGAATTGATGAGGGGAAAAGGGTGAGTGGAGCACTTCGGAGTCTGTGGAGACAAAGAACCTTGTCCATGGAAGTAAAGAGGGGAATGTATGAGAGTATAGTTATACCAACGCTCTTATATGGGTGTGAAGCATGGGTGATGAATGTTGCAACGAGGAGAAGGCTGGAGGCAGTGGAGATGTCATGTCTGAGGTCAATGTGTGGTGTGAATATAATGCAGAGAATTCGGAGTTTGGAAATTAGGAGGAGGTGCGGGATTACCAAAACGATTGTCCAGAGAGCTGAGGAGGGTTGTTGAGGTGGTTTGGACATGTAGAGCGAATGGAACGAGACAGAGTGACTTCGAGAGTGTATAAATCTGTAGTGGAGGGAAGGCGGGGTAGGGGTCGGCCTAGGAAAGGTTGGAGGGAGGGGGTAAAGGAAGTTTTGTGTGCGAGGGGCTTGGACTTCCAGCAAGCATGTGTGAGCGTATTTGATAGGAGTGAATGGAGGCATATGGTTTTTAATACTTGACGTGCTGTTGGAGTGTGAGCAAAGTAACATTTATGAAGGGATTCAGGGAAACCGGCAGGCCGGACTTGAGTTCTGGAGATGGGAAGTACAGTGCCGGCACTCTGAAGGAGGGGTGTTAATGTTGCAGTTTTATAACTGTAGTGTAAAGCACCCTTCTGGCAAGACAGTGATGGAGTGAATGATGATGAAAGTTTTTCTTTTTCGGGCCACCCTGCCTTGGTGGGAATCGGCCGATGTGTTAAAAAAAAAAAAAAATATATATATATATATATATATATAATGAAAACGTCTAAATTTAATAAGCTTTCAGATGATATATTATTAATGGGAGGAAGGAACGCGACACCTGTGCGCCTCTTTGTCGATAAGAGAAAAATGGTGAGAACCTCACTTTCTAAGCCCGATGAACCAAGTGTGTTATTCTGAAAGAGAAATTATCGTGAGAACCAGTATCCAAGTTTTACAATAATGTTCCTGTAGGTGGGGAAATGCGAGCCTGTGTGTTCTCAGACCTTCACAGGGTTAATGGGAATGTGGAGAGAGTAAAAGCGATGGACGAGGGGCAGTATTAGCAAGGGAAAGCAGGTTGGGTCGTGTGACCTACTGACACACAAGACCTCAGAGAGGATCTTAGCCTCCTCGTTGTGCTAGTTTATTAGCTCGCTTTCTTTCGATATTTGTTCATTTATTTTAGTAAAAGTCCAGTAAAAAGTAACTTTGACTTTTTTGGGTTATCCTAGGTAATGTACACATGTTACTATGTATTATAATTGTACTTATGTAAACATGTACCTAAATAAACTTACTTACTTACTAAAGTGTAGATAAACTTTATACTGAAAATAAATGAATTACCCACTAGTAACTCTCCGTCGTCTCATTTAAAGAAAACGTGTTGTGTGATTCATACAGTAAGGGGTGACTTGTTGCTTAGTGGCAAGACCGCTCGGCGGGACCAAGTTATAAGACAAGATTTTGTTCAGAATTTTAACCAGGAATGTTAGCCACCCAGGTTAACCCAAAAAAGTCAGTGCGTCATCGAGGGACTTATTTCCATTAGGGTCCTTCAGTCATGTTCCCCAGGATGTGACCTACAACAGTCGACTAACACCCAAGTACCACCTACTTACTGCCAGGTGAACAGGAGCAGCAGGTGTAAGGAAACATGCCCAAAGTTTCCACCCGTGTCGGGGATTGAACCACGGACACTTAGTATGTGAGGGGAGTGCACTGCCAACCAAGCCACAGGTCCTGTATAATGTTTTACTGCGCCCCTGCTGCTCCTGACCGCTGTGAATCGTATCCAGGGGGAAAAAAATACATATTATGCAAATTTGTTAGAAAATTCCAGTGTTGCCGGAAGTCATATCCTGGGCAAAATGCCAATGTAAAAATGAAATTCCAGACTTGGTGGAAATACTAAAGTGTTGGGGTAAATGATTAACGGCATGTATTAAATGGTGTTAATAATAATAATATATACGGTAATGTTCATCAAAATACCTTTTAGTTGTTGATGTTAGACATGCTTTCCACTGCATTCCTTTCTGAAGACGCAGTGTATTCCCCTGAAAATACAAGCACAGATAACTTGTAATTACAAAATATATACCGTAGATTGGCAAGCCTTTGGGTATAGGTGACAACTAAGACTGACATCCTAGAGTAGCAGACCATAGGACCACAGTGAAAACAAACCACATTAATTGGCTTTCTTGGATTATCAGTCGCCGGGGGTTAATAATCCGAAAAGTCTTCCTCATTTTTAAAGACAGTTTCTTATGCAAGTCCCCTAAAAGCTGTAAAAAGAAAGCGTAAGCAAAAGCTGTAATATAAATCCCAGAAGATTATGTTATAAATTATTTCTGGAATATAGGCTTTTACTTATAATAATAATAATATCTTTATTTCTACATACATGTACATGGTATAAGCCCTACGACATCAGTGACAATACTTATGAAAGTCCTTGTTATGCTGAGCATTTCGGGCAGATTAGGTCAGTGTCTAGATGCACTCACACCAGTCGACTAACACCAGGTACCCATTTTACTGATGGGGAACATAGACAACAGTGTAAAGAAACACGCCAATGTTTCTGCCTGGCTGGGAATCAAACCCAGGCCTCGCCGTGTGAAGCGAGAGCTTTAGCCACCAGACCACCAGAGCCCTAAGTTCACTATTTTTTTGTCTACCCAGTAATAATGAAATACAAATGATGAATTCAACTATTTCAACGATAGTTTGGTACACAAATTTCACAATCGACACGTTCACCATTGCATACTGCCTGCTAGGTGTCTCTTAACTTTAATCTAGAGTTCACATGATGTTTTCCAGGTTATTAACCGGAAGGACTTATAATCCACAATATGCTAAATAATATGGATGACTTTCACTGGAGCAATGGCTTCTTCCCCAGAATGCGACCTGCAACAGTGCACTTACATCTAGGTATTTATTTAGTAATAAACAAATAATTGCAGCACGTGTAAGTTTACTTGCCCATACATCTTGACTAGTTGAGCTAAAACACATAGCTGTTAGGTCGTAAAATTAACAAACAGAAAAATAAGAGATTTCATACACTTCACGCTAAAAATAACTATTTAGTTTAGGATAGGTGAAAGCGTGTACCCAGTAACCCATATTGTGCGGCACCTAGTGGTAAAACATTTTTATACTTGAGTTACCCACCAAGAGGATCCGCTTTCTATTATACCACCATCACACAACTCATTTTTTTTTTTTTTTGCTGTTTTTGTAAGGTAACGAATCAAGTTACTACCTGATTTAAAGAAAAGATAATATTATGTTCGGATTATTAATCCAAGATAATACAATAGAGTCCGTGCGTCATTGGGGACTGTGTCGTAATGCCACACGGGACCTTTAATCTTCCTCAGGATGCCACCCACAAGTCAACTAACACCCTGGTACTTACTGGTAAGCGAACAAGGGCATCGCTTCTCGGCTCTCTTGAGCTATGATGAAAGTGTGGAACAGGGGCAGTAGGTATAAGGAAACATACCCAATGTTTCACCCAAATCAGAGAGATTCCCGATCCCTCAGTGTGAGTTGAGGATGCTATCAACCACGAGGCTCGAGCTTGTTACCTGACGACAATTTTGTAGTGGTCCATTGTGTTGCTGGGAAGAGGTCGCCAGGCTTTATGACAGGGCATTTGACTGAGCTTTCCGACTTTCTATTAGCAATTAGATATGTCTCGACCACCGTAACAAAAGGTCTGTCCTCCGGTAACTCGGGCTCCTAATCCCGGATATAGCTAAAAAAAAACTAGAGGTCGACTTGACAGTCTTATACAGATTATTATTATTTTCTTTTTCTTAGGGAGTGGGAGATAATCGAGTTCTGAGACATCTTAAGATTTGCATTCCTTTGGTCCCAAGTGGTGATTTGTTTGTCAGGAATAATTGAAATGTCTCTTGATGTGGGTCTTTACTATGTGCCATGTCAGGATATCTTATTAAAGTAAATAAGATACCAGTTATACTAAGCAAATTTCCTAAATTTGATTGTAACAGATAAGTGAAAGGTAGATATAAATCCAAATGTACAATTGTTAACCCTTTTGGGGCCTAGTGCCTAGGCTTTTGTGTATCCATATGCTCTTGCGCTACCGTCCACAGGATGGATATGGGGTGCACAATAAACTAGCCACTTCGGTGGCAAAATCTAAATCTAATCTATCAGATGATGACCCGTTCAGTGATTAAACAACAGCAGGCATACTGGTGTTGGGTACCTTATCATACAGTAGTACAGCGCTCAGCTCACAACCGAAAGTACTCGAGTCAAAACCCTAGGCGAAGCAGATACTGACAAGTCTTCTAACCCCAATGGAAATAAGTCAGTCTGACTTTTTGGGTTATCCTACATTCTCTGCACATATGCTGCTATGTATGATGATCTATGTAACTGTATTTGTGTATACCTGAATCAACTTACTTAATCTTTTCATGTTACTTAGCCGTAAATAATCGTAGATACCCGAGAGATAATCGACTGTTGTGGGTCATATCTTGGAGAGCTTAACACTTGGATTATCATTAAACTTTCCAGGGTTAATAATTCGATTAAAATCTTAGCGTAATGACCATGTTACTGTTGAGAACAGGAAGCTTACGCACGGAAAGTATTTTAGTATGATTAAAAAGTCTTTGAATTAGAGAGAGTAGATATTAATAGGTAACAGGCATCAATATTCACGCTGTGGGGCGTTCAGGTAAAATTACTGGGTTTAATTCCGAAGCGAGGCAAGCAAGTCTCCTTACTCGTTAAGTTTCCCTAAACGAAGCTACATTTTCTCTAAATCCTACTGTCATGGCCGTTTTCTTCTTATCCCCTCCTCCGTTTTCTAAAAGCACCTGGGTAACGGAGCTCCGTTACATCTACAAGGTTAAGGTTAATGTGGCAGCTGCAGAACAACACTTCTTATATTGGTTAGAATTTAACAGCCTTACTCTATGTCGTTTTATCTATGGTTACTGAATGATGGCTTGTGGCTCAATTGGTAGCGCCTTCGACTCACAGCTGAAGGTCCAGGGACAAGTGGAAACGCAAGGTATGTTTCCTTACACGTGTTGCCCCTATTCACCTAACTGTAAGTAGGTACCTGGATATTAGCCGACTTTCATCAAATTCTCTCCCTGTTCTTCCAACCTTCCTTCAACTCCCATGCATTATTATAACATATATTGCCCCATTTTATTTTTTTGTAATCCAAATAACTGCTGTATCTTCATCTCTATTCAATCACTCCACAAAACTGAAAATCGTTGAACCGGTTTTGGCATTAGCTACTTTTCTGTTGCACTTAAGATCGTAGTTAACTACACGAGAAGGCCTACTTAATAATCTATGTCTAGTTCTTAAGTAGCATATGTAAGCCTTATGATTAGTTGCCCGCAATGCACTGCATAATTAATGGCTTTATTTTGTGCCTACTATTGTATTAATACATGTACCCTCATTTTTCATACGGTTCACAGAAATAAACATTATTATTATTATTATTATTATTATTATTATTATTATTATTAAAGAACCCCAGTGGAAACCATCCACACTGATTTTCCTGGGTTATTTAATCCCCGTTAATAATGCGAATAAAATCTTCAATTCACTTAAATTACGTTACGTTACATTAGGTAGGAAATATTGTTACCTTCGTATCAAGGGTGCAACATTTACACTAGCATGAGAGCTTAATTTTCAGGATAAGTCAAGCTTTATTCAGAAAACCTACATATGATTTTACACAGTATTTTAAAGGTGTACAATGGTTCAAATAGTCACATAATTATAGGAGACATAAATGGTAGAAAATTATGCAGATTTAACCTAGCAAAACTAGTAGAACCCAAAAATGTCAAACAGTGTGGTTTAAGATAGGGAGACACACAGATGATGATCAAACCAAATGCAAAGTATGTGGCCAGCCCTATGGTCATTATCTTGAACACTATGTGCTTAATTGTCCACTTATTGAGGAATATAAAGATAGTATAATAACCTATGTGACATGTCAAGATATCTTATTAATGAAAATATGATACCAGATATATTAAGCAAATTTCCTAAATTTGCTTGTAACAGAAAAGTGAACTGTAGATATAAATCCAAATGTATTCCTGTTAACCCTTTTGGGGCCTAGTTCCTAGGCCTTTTGTGTATCCATATGTTCTTACGCTATCGTCCACAGGATGGATATGGGGTGCACAATAAACTAGCCACTTCGGTGGCAAAATCTCTAAATCTTAAACTGATAAGCTTATATGGAAGAATTACACTATTTTTATATGTGTTAAGAGCAACACAGTACCCACTTTAACATAAAGGGGGTCCACCTCTGGTGCAGTATATGGGAACCCTTAGTCTTGGAGAAGTAAATAAATTGGCTTCAAGGGAAAATCTAGAGACTTCTCCTAGAATACCTAAAATAAAAAATATTTACCCACCAAGATGAAAATGTTTAGAAACTGACGCTGGATAATGCCTAAGAAAACGAACGGTATAACGCGAGGATGAGTTGGTATCAACAAGAGCGGCCAACAGAGCAAGGTAGCCTGGCGAGTAGCCTTGAGGTGAATTAACTGTAAGTTTCCTGCTGACCGTGGCTCCATGACACACAAACCCACCCTGCCATGTTAAAGACTCCTACCCCACGTAAATTACACACTAACTAGTACCAACAACCTCCTACCACTCGTTTATATCACACAAGGTAACTAGCACCAACAGACTTCCATAGTGTACATCACATAAGGTAACTTGTACCAACAGCTTGCCATATGTGTAAATTCCACAAGGTAACCAGTACTTACAGGCATGTGAAAGACATACATACAACGTATGTAAAACTTCTATTTAGGAGCGAAACTTCTAAAAAAAAGTTTCTCAAACGTTACATGTGGTTTTTTTTTCTAGATTCCTACCACAGGACTCTTAACGCGGTAAAATCGAAACATACTCTCGGACCAGATGGGGCCAAATTTGAGTCATCAATCATGATCAGTCTGTCGACTGAGATGGGATTTTCAATTGCCAAGATTGTACAGTGGAAGCAATTTTGCTGTAAACTGGGACATTGCAGGAGCACATTCTCAAGACTAGGTTTCACCTTTGAGCTAATATATTTACAGAATTTTACACTTGCACTTGTAAATGTATTATTATTATTATTATTATTATTATTATTATTATTATTATTATTATTATTATTGTTGTTGTTATTGTTACTGAATGGTAGTAGTAGTAGTAAAAGTAATAGTAGAATAGTAGTAGTAAAAGTAATAGTAGTAGCAATAGTGGTGGAACTAGTAGTAGTAGAAGCAGTAGTATTGGCAGTAGTAGTGGTGACAGTGGTGGCAGAAGTAGTGGTAGTAGTAATGGTACTAGTAGTGTAGTAGTTGCAGTGGTTTTGGTGTCAGCAGTAATATTAATAGTGGTATAAGTAATAGTAGTAGTGGCATAAGTAATAGTAGTAGTGGTACAAGTAATAGTAGTAGTGGCATAAGTAATAGTAGTAGTGGTATATGTAATAGCAGTAGTGGTACTAGTAGTATTTTTGGAAGGAAGCTCTAAATCCGTGGTGGTCATACAGTACACGGAGAATGGAAGGCAATCAGGTTTGATCCAAGGGAAGACAGGTGTAATTTAAGTCAAGAGCCCTCTCACCGGCATCATTGAACCTCCCGTGAGGTGTTTACAGCAGTAAGAGTGTTTGTCCAACTTCACAGCGTGTGGGAATATTCGTATCTTCTAACGCTGAATGATGGGGGCCTCGCTCTGCCACATGTTATTTCGTTAATGTTGGTTAAATATACGTAAATGATATTTAATTTATGTTAACCTTTCTTAAAAACAGATGGCAGGTAAATCACACACACACACACACACACACACACACACACACACACACACACACACACACACACACACACACACACACACACACAACTGGAAGCTGAAGACTCAGATGAGTCAAAGGGATGTCAGGAAGCATTTCTTCAGCCACAGAGTAGTCAGGAAGTGGAATAGTCTAGAGAAAGATATAGTGGAGGCAGGAACCATACATAGTTTTAAGACAAGGTATGATAAAGCTCATGGAGCAGGGAGAGCAGAGACCCAGTAGCAGACAGCGAAGAGGCGGGGCCAGGAGCTGAGTCTCGACCCCTGCAACCACAATTAGGTGAGTACAATTAGGTGAGTATATACACACACACACACACACACACACACACACACACACACACGTCCTTAATCCGTTCCAGGACCTTGGACTTAATACCAAACAGGGCGTATACCAAACGAATTTTCCCATAAGAAATATAGGAAAAACGATTAATCCGTTCCCATGAAAAAAAAAATCCTATTGTTATTGGCATATTATACATTGATGTGGTTGTTTAAAATAATTTAAACACTGCTTAATACTAAAATGTGTAATTTAAACACTGCTTAATATTAAAATACATACATAAATACAAAAGAATTAGATGAAATAAATGCAAATTTAACCTCACTTTACTTTGCTGAAAAGGCGAGTGCCTACTAGGATAGTGCGAATTCCTAGCATATATATATATATATATATATATATATATATATATATATATATATATATATATATGTACTCACCTAATTGTGGTTGCAGGGGTCGATACTCAGCTCCTGTGTGTGTGTGTGTGTGTGTGTGTGTGTGTGTACTCACCTAATTGTGGTTACAGAGGTCGAGACAGCTCCTGGCCCCGCCTCTTCACTGATCGCTACTAGGTCCTCTCTCTCTCCCTACTCCATGAGCTTTATCATACCTCGTCTTAAAACTATGTATGGTTCCTGGCTCCACTACATCACTTGCCAGACTATTCCACTTCTTGACAACTCTATGACTAAAGAAATACGTTACTAACATCTCTTTGACTCATCTGAGTCTTCAACTTCCAATTGTGACCCCTTGTTTGTGTCCCATCTCTGGAACATCCTGTCTCTGTCCACCTTATCTATTCCTCTCCTCCCTTAGCTCTGGAACTAGCCTCGTTGCAAACCTTTGCACTTTCTCTAATTTCTTGACGTGCTTGACCAGGTGTGGGTTCCAAACTGGTACTGCATACTCCAGTATAGGACTGACGTACATGATGTGTGTGTGTGTCGTGCCGAATAGGTAAAACCTGCGATTTTTGGCTTAAATAGCAACGCTCTTGCCGAATAAGGCAATCGAAAATTTGTGTATGCAATAATTTCGCAAAAATCATTCTGAACCTAACGAAAAAATATATTTCATCGTGTTTGTTTATTAATATATATATATATATATATATATATATATATATATATATATATATATATATATATATATATATATATATATATATATATATTGTATGTACATTCATGAGACTGTAAAATATAATCGTTTTATTGCAGACGATATACAATAAATCACCCTAAGGAAATTCAAAAAAGCCACTGGCAATTTAAAATAAAAAGATTAGAAATTATTCTCCATACACATTCATGAAAATGAAACAAAGCTATTAACACATATTCTTAATCTCGCCATCACGCTTCATGCTTGATGGCGAATACAACTGTGTAGAAAATTAAATAAG
Organism: Cherax destructor; assembly: GCA_009830355.1. Classification (NCBI taxonomy): domain Eukaryota; kingdom Metazoa; phylum Arthropoda; class Malacostraca; order Decapoda; family Parastacidae; genus Cherax; species Cherax destructor. The sequence continues at coordinate 164,025 of WNWK01001862.1, read as the reverse complement.
TTATCGTATAAAAATCATGGCCGTTTATAAAGACAAGTTCATTGACCTGTAAAGTAAGTTTAGGTTCAGTTAGAACCGATGGCGTGATGCCTTGAACATTATATAACTGTAGGGGTTATTGCAGATCCAAAATCAATTACTGCCTATACTTCGCATTCCCACCGACATGGGAAGCCTAGCCACTAAATCCCGGTGAGTTCTCATGCAGAGGAGACCGCCTTCCTCCATGCCAGCGCAGCCTCCACCCTGAGCCTAGGCTCTACATTATTTAGCTTATAGGTGTCATATTTATTTTTTCTTCCAAGGATTACAACCTTACATTTGTCTGCACCTATCCAGATGATCAGAAATTATCTGACGTCCTATACGTCGCTATTTATTCCTTTATCCATATCGTTTATGAAAACTGAACAACAAGGACCCCAATACTGACCACTATGGCACACCATTCCGATTTTTCTCCCATGCATGCACCATAGTTGTTCAATATATTTATAGACAGAGTTGTAAGAGAAGTGAATGCTCGGGTGTTGGCAAGAGGTGTGGGGTTAGAAAATAAGGAATCTAACACAAAGTGGGAGTTGTCACAGTTGCTCTTTGCTGATGACACTGTGCTTTTGGGAGATTCTGAAGAGAAGTTGCAGAGGTTGGTACATGAGTTTGGTAGGGTATGTAAAAAAAAGAAATTAAAAGTGAATATAGGAAAGAGTAAATGGTGAGGATAACAAAAAAAATTAGGTAATGAAAGATTGGATATCAGACTGGAGGGAGAGAGTATGGAGGAGGTGAATGTATTCAGATATTTGGGAGTAGACGTGTCAGCAGATGGTTTTATGAAAGATGAGAATCACAGAATTGACGAGGGGAAAAAGGTGAGTGGTGCACTGAGGAGTCTGTGGAAACAAAGAACATTATCCATGGAAGCAAAGAGGGGAATGTATGAGAGTATAGTTATACCAATGCTCTTGTATGGGTGTGAAGCATGGGTGGTAAATGTTGCAACAAGGAGAAGGCTGGAGGCAGTGGAGATGTCATGTTTGGGGCAATGTGTGGTGTAAATATATGCAGAGAATCCGTAGTTTGGAAATTGGGAGGAGGTGCAGGATTACCAAAATTATTATCCAGAGAGCTGAGGAGGGGTTGTTGAGGTGGTTCGGACATGTAGAGAGGATGGAACGAAACAGAATGACTTAGAGAGTGTATAAATCTGTAGTGGAGGGAAGACGTGGTAGGGGTCGCCCTAGGAAAGGTTGGAGGGAGGGGGTAAAGGATGTTTTGTGCGCAAGGGACTTGGACTTCTAGCAGACATGTGTGAGCGTGTTAGGAGCGAATGGAGACAAATGGTTTTTAGGACTTGACGTGCTGTTGGAGTGTGAGCAAGGTAACATTTATGAAGGGATTCAGGGAAACCGGCAGGCCGGACTTGAGTCCTGGAGATGGGAAGTACAGTGTCTGCACTCTGAAGGAGGGGTGTTAATGTTGCAGTTTTATAACTGTATTAATATTGGTAGAATTACGACAATATGTTAAGTAAAAGGACACAAATGTAACTAATGTGACATTTTATTGTGGCAACGTTTCGCTCTCCAGGATCTTTGTCAAGCTTGACAAAGCTCCTGGAGAGCGAAACGTTGCCACAATAAAATGTCACATTAGTTGCATTTGTGTCCTTTTACTTAACAGTTTCATAATTGTAGTGTAAGCACGCCTCTGGCAAGACAGTGATGGAATGAATGATGATGAGTTTTTCTTTTTCGGGCCACCCTGCCTTGGTGGGAAACGGTCGATGTGTTAATAATAAAAAAAAATGCACACTGTTGGCTATATGTCAACTATGACTCAACCCAGAAGATAATTTCTCCTCTGCCATTCTTCTGTGCAGAGGGACTCTATCAAAGGTCTTACCGAAGTCCATATATACAGTATTAAATACTGAACTGGAAAAAAGGTTAGAAAATTCGTAAGGTAAGAACGCCCCTTTGTGAAACCTTGTTTGAGATTCATTGATCAAATTATATCTATTTTCTACGATGCCTTAGAACTGCTTCTTCAATTCCATCAACTTTACCGCAACTGAGATTAGTATGATTGGTTTATAAGGTGAAGCTAAGGACCTATATTTCGTCTTGTAAATGGGTATCACATATGTCATCTTTCAGTTAACCGGTACGATACCCATTAGTAGTGATGTGATGAAGAGACTAGCTACTCAGGGTTTGGTGCCTTGTTTGATTTCAGTCTATCAGGTTGTCCGAGGACCCTGTCACTAGTGACTTTGATCTTGCATAATTTATTTTCATCCTCATCAGTATAATTATTAATTTCTAGGATTACATCTGTATCCTCTTGTGTAAAAAAAAGTAGAGGAATTTTTTTTTAAAAATGTTACACATCTTTGTCAATAACAGTAAGTTGACCAGTGTTACATTTAAGTGGACCTATCTTCTCTCTAATCTTATGCCCATATACATGAAAGAAACTTTTGGGTTGGTCTTTGATTCCCTCGTAACCTTAATTTCATATTCTCTAAGATTTTTTTTTTTTTTTTACTTCTCTTAAAATTAATATATTGGTCAATAAGGTAACCTCCTTTTTTGATTCGTGTAACTGTCTTTTTTTCACCTAAGAGATGTTTTAGTCTTTTATTCATCTATTTAAGGTCATTTATATTTGATCTAATTTCTCTATTAGGAATAAATGCAGCTAGAGTTGTATGTACAAAGCTTTGGAAAAGTCATACTGACATCCATCATCACCGTCTATCATCTGGCCTTCCTCATGATAATCTCTAATCAGGTTACCTGAGTCTACACCACTCAGGTAATCCCTCAGCTCCATCTAATCTGCAGCGCGAAAATTGGGGAGCTTGATTTTTGTTATCGTTATTAAGGTATTTTCATGAGATAATGAAACTAAGTGATCAGTTTCATTAACTTCAAGATCATTTATCAGAGATCCCTTGTTTACCAGAACTATGTCAATCACTTTATTTCTTCTAATTGGTTCTAACACAAACTGTTTTAAAAAGCAGTCCTGGACTATTTCTAGAAATAAACTAGATTCTGAGATTATTTTCTGACCTGTGTAATTTTTGTAATTTAACCCAAATTGTTATTAATAAATGTTTCATCAAGCCATTCCTAAAAATACGGTACCTTAGGCACACCAATTTAGGCTATTCAATGTGTTCTCTAACCTTACCTGCACACTGTGAATATGTCAATGTTATTCTAGCAATACCTGCACCCACTGAATGTGTCATACACGTGATGTATGTAGTGCTCGTGTACTTATGCCAGGCCCTTACTAGTACACAAAGACAATATGAACAAAAAAAGGACTATAAATAGCGCTGAAAATATCTAACCAAGAAAGAACTCGCAGCAATGAGATGGGGCTAGAATAAATAATCGACACTTGTCCCAGTGTGTGGAAGGAGTGTTAGGGAGGGTAGACGGGTTTAATATGGAACTGTTCCTCTACCCAGAAAAGGAAAGGTGGAGGTGGAGACAAGGTCTCCTTTACGCACACCACGGTATTTGTCGTCAATATTGTATCATACCCAATCGTCAAGGACACTTCACACCTAGTCCCTAAGACCACAAAGACCAGGTCCTCAAGGGCGCATAAAATCTGATCGTCAAGGCCACATCAGACCTGGCCGTCAAGACCTCATCAGAATGTCGTGCCGATTAGGTAAAACTGGTCAATTAGCAAGAACTCATCTAAAATTAAGTCATTTCTAAAATTTTCTCTTATACGTTTAAAGATATATTTTTTTCATTTATGTTAATGTAAGAATTTATAATTTTGTACCAAGAGAAACTTTGAAAACCTACCTAACCTTATTACAACAAGCGCAATTTAATTTAGCCTAACCCAACTAAATATATTTTAGATACGTTAACATTAATATAATAATAAACAAACACAATGAAATATATTTTTTTCGTTATTTTCAGAATGATTTTGGCGAAATTATTGCATACACAAATTTTCGCTTGTCGTATATGGCAAGGTGAGCGTTGCTATTTAAGCCAAAATCGCAAGTTTTACCTAATCGGCACGACAAGAACAATATATATATATATATATATATATATTTTATATATATATATATATATATATATATATATATATATATTACCACCTCGAAATATATAATATATACTTCTCGTACCCGTGGGTGCCTTCTCAAGTTCATTTATAAAGCGACATTGAGTGGAACATTTGCTAAAGCAACTGTTTAATAAAATTGTAATCTATGCTGCATTAGCTCCTGCTAGGTTAGGTTAGCTTGGGTAAGGTTTGTCAGGAAACAGGGCAAGTGTTTCCTGACGCGGGTCTTAAATGATGACCAACCGTTGAAGCTTTTGGTCATCTGACAAAGGCTGCTAGGCGAGGCCAAAACAGTCAGCAGTTAACCAGCCAGAGAGAGACATTTAAGACGCACACACATTGAATATCAAACTCATGACACAAGCAGAAACGGAAAAAAATTTCAATCGGCATAGATACTAGGTTGGCCAGAAAACGAGGGAAAAAAAATCTTACAATCAACACAATCAAATAGCTACACAGCGTTGGGAAAATTCCTATTATCTACACAAGTAGGCAGACACACACATACATACACACTGCTTAACCAAGACCTAGTCATCCAGCCCAAAATAGAAAGGCATATAAAAGTCACAAAAGTACAAGAACATGTGTCCACAATGACTGGTACAGATGGGAGTTATCATGTTGGCGGAGCTCTCAGTGTCACTTCGTTGTCTCAGTTAAGTGTTGTGTGAAGCCAAGGGCCGCCACTGAAAGATTTATTTTCATAAACCCTCCGGAGACCACGATGGCAGTTACTCATTAGTGATTACCGGTAGGAATTTTCACCATCATTTTTCTGGTATTTTTTTCCTGTTTCATCATCTTCGTTTTCTTTTTCTTCTTCTTTTTATTATTATTATTATTATTATTATTATTATTAAGAGCATCAGTAATATTATTTTGTTATAAATACCACTACAGCTACTACTAACAGCAGTGACAACAACAGCTCTACTACTTCCACCATATTACTACCACAACCATTACTGCTACTACTTTTATTACAAGTACCACTGCTTTAATTGCAAGTACTACTACTTTTATTACAAGTACTACTGCTTTTATTACATGTACACTGCTGGCTGTACTGCCAGTACAATTATAGCCTGTTATTTTCACGTATTAAACTCTTTCCATTTTAATTCGTTAACTTGAGCGCATAATTTCCATGGAAAAATGTAAATTCATATATTTTTCTTTTCGCTTACAGGTATGTGTGATCGACTTTCTCATTGACTTTTACGATCGTAGGTAAAGTAAATGACTGTTTGTATTCTACGATACCCTCAACACATGTGGTTTGTCACCAGAATTTGTGACCTTGGCATATAAGGCAACGATCATTTTTCCAAATAAAATGGGAGTACGTATATATATTTTGGCTATAGCTCTACTCCCATCACTTCTAGCACCCACGACATCCATCACTGTGGCACCCACGACACCCATCACTGTGGCTCCTCCCACGACACCCTATTCACAATAACTTACTAGGTACTGCAGTTTCTTCCTCACTCCCTACTCTCTTCCAACACTCTCAGACCTTACTGTCTCTAGTCTCTTCTAGAACTCCCAAACCTCAGCACTTACACCTATTACCTCGATGTACCTTCCCATCCTCCTGCGTCCACGGAAGCCTGAATATATTTAAAGGTACGAGGCGGACTAGTTTGATGAAATTTTGTATGAACCCCAAGAAGGAAGAGATGGGGCATAGACAAGTTACTTAAATTAATTTCGAGGAAATTTGATATTAGGTTTGATACGCCTGGAGACAAAGCTGGCAGAGATTGAGTTTCCAGGGAAAGATCATCAATCAAGCATTAGAACAAAGATCACCAGTCCAAAAATTCGTGAAGGTCTGTGGGTATGTGAGAGGGGAAAAACATACTGTGTAGAGTTACGAAGAGCCTCGCATACATAAATGGTTTACTGCAGGAAGCAAACGTACTGGGGACGCCACTGACCTCACAAGGTGCTGGGGACGCCACTGACCTCACAAGGTGCTGGGGACGCCACTGACCTCACAAGATGCTGGGGACGCCACTGACCTCACAAGGTGCTGGGGACGCCACTGACCTCACAAGGTGCTGGGGACGCCACTGACCTCACAAGGTGCTGGGGACGCCACTGACCTCACAAGGTGCTGGGGACGCCACTGATCTCACTACAAAGTGCTGGGGACCGCTACTGATCTCAATACAAGGTGCTGGGGACACCACTGATCTCATATCCCTATGAACACCTCTGATGTGGTTATAGAAATGTCCTTTTCTGCCTGGTCTTGTATTCAGAAGAGGGGCGAGTCTATTTGTGACATGGACCGTAATTCAGAGATCGTTTACTTTTTATTTACGCCTCTGAATTTAGTTTTACGTGCCTGGTTAAATTATAGAATATATTAAAATAGTAAAAAGGGTATGTCATACCGATAGGTTGTTGGAAAAAAAAATGCAAACACTGGGACATTTTATTGGTAACATTTCGGTTCGGGGACCTTATACATGCGGAGTGACCAAGGTCCCAGGCTCCAAAGGTTTCCAATAAAATGTCCTAGAGTGTTTGCATTTTGTATCTTTTTTTTCAATACTGTTGGAAACTCTGATCCAAGCCCTGTCTTACTATATTATTATTACACGGTCTTAATCTTACCCCGTGGTGTGCTCTGTTATGAAATGATAAGTAACTGCTTAGAGTCTAAAAGCTTAGTTCATTAGGCGTTACAAAGATTATTTCATTTTTAACACAGCTTAGTATTTTTCATGTTAAAAGGCAATGTTTTTAATAACGAAATGAAAAATATGATCAGTTGTACAGTGTTCTTAAGTTAACCAGAAACTTTATAACATTTATACTTATATTGTTGACTTTAGAAAATTCTAGAGAGAAGGTGACTTTACGGTCACAATATTGGGTATATCGGAGAAATGTGCATCTCGGTTTAAACGCATGGATAATTTTTTTTTATCGTGTTGTGTTTACACCTAGAGGTGTGTATCTCAGTTTATATCCACCGAGAAGTATGTCTCAGTGTATACCTGGAGAGTGTTCCGAGGATCAACGCCCCCGCGGCCCGCTCCACCGTATATACGTATATACGAGTTCACCAAAAGGTGTATAGTATCTCGATGTATTTACACCCATACTTATAGGTTACCTGCAGTCGCGACCCAGTCTCAGTAAAGGCCTCCTGGTTGCTGGCCTGATCGATTAGGCTCTTGGTTCTTGCCTCCCGCAGTCCAATATATACACCACAGCCCGGCTAATCAAGAACTGAACTGAGGGATTTGTCGAGTTCCCTCTTAAAGACAATTAGGAGTTTGTTGGTACTCCCCCATAAACAATGAAGGGAGAGTGTTGAAGAGTCTTGGTCCCTTTGCACTTGTTGAGTTCTCTCAGCGTACTCATCGCAAACATTATTTTTACCGGAGGTATCTTGCACTGTCTGGCAAGCCTTTTGTTTTTATTTGTAGTGGTTTTGGTGTGCAGAATTGGAGCCAATCACTCCAGAATCTTCCTGGTGAAGTTTATTTTAATCACTATTTTATGGATTGAAGTGGTCTTGGGTGGCAGTATACACGTGAACTGCAGCCTCGGTGACCCACTTACAATCGATGGGCTTTAAACCTAACAAGCTAACTAACGGTCGCTACCTCATTCTAAAATGTTAGTTGGGTGAACGGCCGCCAGAGAGCGACCGAACCCGTAACGTAAGACACTGCAGTCACTAGAGACCAAGTTGGTCAGTCGCGCGCTAGCCAGCGTATGGATGTGACGCGTAGCTCAGGCGATTTTAATTTTTATCGAGATATACCAAGAACTGTAAAGTTTTCGCGGATGCGAAATGTTCCTAAAGTAGTAGATCCGTTTTTGGAAACATTTTTAGAAGCAACATTTTTATGGGAATGATATTAGGACTCATTCAAACGACCTAGGCAACAATAGATGAAGTTAATACTGTATTGAAAGTTCACTTTGATAAAAGTACATAAACTATATTATATATTTGTGACTGCCATAAATCAACGTACCTTAATCGCAAGTTACAGTTCATTACCAAGTGGACATTAGAACTGGACTGACTTTTAATCAAACAGTTGACTTTAATTACCAAGTGGACATTAGAATTGGACTGACTTTTAATCCAACAGTTTACCTTCATTACTAAGTGGACATTAGAACTGGACTGACTTCTAAACCAACAAGTTACTTTTCGTACGACAACTGTGCTTGACGTTGATAATACGTATTACGGTCCTTGTATGTGTTGTGGTCTTGACAGTACGTGATACGGGCCTTGTCAAGTGCTGATAGTTCGTGTTGACAGTACATGTTACGGTTCTTATCACGTATTGACAGTACATGTTACGGTTCTTATCACGTATTGACAGTACATGTTACGGTTCTTATCACGTATTGACAGTACATGTTACGGTTCTTATCACGTATTGACAGTACATGTTACGGTTCTTATCACGTATTGACAGTACATGTTACGGTTCTTATCACGTATTGACAGTACATGTTACGGTTCTTTACACGTATTGACAGTACATGTTACGGTTCTTATCACGTATTGACAGTACATGTTACGGTTCTTATCACGTATTGACAGTACATGTTACGGTTCTTATCACGTATTGACAGTACATGTTACGGTTCTTATCACGTATTGACAGTACATGTTACGGTTCTTATCACGTATTGACAGTACATTCTACGGCCTTTAACACGTGTTGAGTGCGTGCTACATACGTGTTGACAATACTGTACCTCACAGGCATTGTTGGAACTGTTGACTGTCGCGGCTGAATTGTTTAAGGCAAGGAACTAAGAGACAGTAAACTGCAGTGAAGCTGACGCTGCTAAAACAACGTCATGTGAGAGGCCAGAGGCACTGGTGCACGTTTAGGACTGCTATGATTACACACCTTCGTGTCAGCATGTTATCTGTTGCGTGACGTGAAGGGGAGTGCGAGGCAGTATACAAAGCCATCTTGAGCTACCTTACCTAGACGTACTGCCCGTGTCCAGCATGAGTGAGAAGAGTGAGCCGAGCGAATCTGCTGCCTCCTCCAGTGGCAGCAGTATGAAGGTCAATGTCATGTACCGGGGCATAGTGTACCGGGTACGAGGCATTAAAGTCCTATGCTCTGTCGTCACCGCCGTCATCCTGCTCCTCGTCGCTATTGTCGGACTCGGTGTCTGGATGCTGGTCAGCGCCTACGCAGAGGAGAAGGCAGAGCCATTCGACAATAATGTCAATGCAACAGCGCAAGCCCAAGGGAGCAGAGATACAGAGAGTCCTCTGTCAACGCCTTCTACTATAGACTTCAACGCCCCGAGTGTTATACTTGAAGATCTTCCAATCGCGGAACAGATACCTATATCCCATACTGATGATCATGTTAACGAGGCTGTGGGCCATTTCCAGGCCGTGACGCCAAATAGGGACCTTATAGCTCCGTCTCACAATCCTAGTCCAGACCCAACCTTTGGACTCTTCGATGGACTGCTGGAACTAAGAAATAAAGACTCAGAGGGAACCACACCTGTCGCAGATATCCCACCTGATTCCTGGCGGCCCATAGACATCACTCATGAGAGTGACAGCATTGTTGAGCACTCTGAAAGCAGACCTGTGGTGGTCCCTTTTCCCTCAGATCGTTATAGCGAGTACAGAGAGGGGGCATCTGAGTTCGCACACAACAGCAACAGAAGAGTGGATGACTTCACAGAAGAGAACATTCCTAAATATCCACTGCAGGGAGGTCTTCCCGATAACATTCCTCGGGACATTGATCCGGCACTGCTCGACATGGGGCTACCATTTCCATACCCACCATCCCTCTCCACGACATTGGCACTCCCATCCTCTACCACCCCCATGTCCAGGAGACCCAGCAACCTCCATCATTATGTAGACTCGCAACATTCACCGACAGAAACCCTTCGTCGACAACATTCCTTACCACCTCTCAACTCGCGCCCACCATATACATACCACGCAGTCTACGATCAACCACAACCCGACGATTACAGCGATCAACCTGCCCATAATCCACCAGAACCCTACGATTACAGTGAACAAGTGACTGATGACCATGACCAACCATATTATCAACAGAGTCACGAAGTACCACAGCAAACCTACGAGCACTACTACGAACCATCATTACAAGGCAGTCTGCTATCATACCAGCCCTCAACTCTCCGCGAAGCACCAACTGAGATATCGGAGGCTTTTTCCATTATGTCAGGTAATGACAACTCTCAAAAATATAATGCAAAACGAGGCGATCAAATATCGCAAGGATTCACGATGCCGCCAGGTATCAAAATTCCTGAAGGTATGGTGCCAACAAGTGTTACAATACCAGCTGGTTTTAAGATACCAACAGGGATGACGTTACCAGAAGGAGTCACCGTCCCCAAAAACCTGGAGAATCTGCGAAATTCTGAAGGAGAAAAATTAGACCGTGTAAGGCCAGGCTCAGCAGGTTATTTCGAAGATATGATGTATTATTACAACAAACATGAAAGAAAAGCGATAAATACATCTGAGCATTCATCTATTCCCGAAGAGTCGCAGTACAGCCAAAGGAAGGGCCTGACACAGGAGGACCCAGGATACTCTGGCCCACCCGTGGTTGGTTACAATGACAGAGTTCATGCCACGGAACGCAGCACATCAGACCCAATATTTCAGTATTTCTGGGATGCTTATCATCATAACGGTAAACCACCAGCCGAGCATGACGACAGAGGACCTGTTCCTGAAGAAGCTTCAACACAAAGTTGGAGATCGCCTCCACCAAGAAGGCAACGACCTCATATTAGTGCCCTTCGGCCTAACAGTGGTGGTGGTCGACCCAAAATTCGAGGTCTTTTACCCAATGGGCAAGGCAACCGCCCCTTGCCTTCACGTCTAGACGCTGAACGGCCACCAGTGCAAATTCCACATCGAAGTCTTTGGGTTGATCAAAATAATCGACCTCCACCACAGACAACTGCAAGGCCTGATCACAAAGCTTCCACGAATCACAGACCTTTGTTGGGTCCTCTATATGACATATATGAATATTCTCAGAGGTTAGCATCTACGTTATTAAGCTTCCCAGCAAAAATTGACAGCCGGTTCAATGAATCTAGAAAAGAATACATGCAAAATGAGGTGGAATTACTGGAAGATTACAATAAAGTGTTTAAAGAAGCAGACACAACAAGCGCCGATGTGTTGCCCGATATGTTTGACAACAGACCCGGCAGGAATGAGCGCCTCATGCTTCTTGACTCGGAGAAACTTCGAGCTCTGAACCCTTTTGAGCTATCGCTCATTACCTGGACATTTTTGGATTTCTGGGAGTTCCTTATTGAGAAAGTCGGCACTCTATCCAAAGAAGACCTCCAACTGCTAGAGCTACGACTTGAGCGTTTAAGACAAAACAAGGACCGTGTGCTGACGCAAAACTTCATGAAAGCAACAGTCAATGAAGTGTCTCAGGCTTCAGACAGAAGCTTTCCAGAACTCTCTCACGCAATTACAATGGTAGAAGATCTTCTCGAGAGTCTTCCAGAGGTGGAGAAGGTCGAGTACACAGATACTTCTTCCTCCCATGACGTTGTAGAGGGACGCATGTGGGATCCACTCGGAATGTTCAATTCTGAGCAGCGTGTGAAGTTTATGGAGTTCGCAATCAAGGTGCTGTTTAAGTTCGGTCGCGTTTATCTGAAGAAGCGGTACGCGTTGGACTGCATGATGCTGCTTTTCTGCAAAGACCTTAATGCCAACACCAAGAAACGTGGAATGGATGGCATGGCAGCCAAAATAAAGAGGTGAGAATTATGACTAGTTACAAATTAACCTGGACGACATTCTTACAGACAGATTTATAATTATTTGCAGGCTCTTAGTCGGTCAGGTCAGCATCTCCTTAAGTTTACCTCCTGACCTTCAGATATAACCAAGATTGTAATGTTAACTTGACCGTGTCACTTCTGATGCTGAACTAATTAAAGCACCGATCCAACCGTCATTCATTTGTCAGTAAAAGGATAGGCTGAGTTGGAAGAGGGTTGCCGGCGAGTGATGGGATGAGGGATTTGTCAGTATGGAGACTTAAACTTATCATTCCAATTTCCTTTACCGAGCTGTAATCCTTGTGGTTTAGCGCTTCTTTTGATTATAATAATAATAATTTACCGATCTGTCCGTCCTTGACGCTGGTGAGGGGCTCTTGATCTAGGGAATTGGATCTGTGCTCCAGTTCCCTGAATTAAGCCTGAATACCTTCCACATCCCCCCCCCCACAGGCGCTGCATAATCCTACGGGTTTAGCGCTCCCCCTTGATTATAATAATAATAATAATAATAATAATAATCTGCACTAATGATGGGTTGTATTGAAATAGATCTTGAAAGAGTATTACCTCATTAGCCAACAGGTTTAGGTTGAAAGCACTTGAACTGTAAACTGGTTATGATAATGCCCAGCCATTGTCCATTCACTCCTATCAAATACGCTCACACATGCTTGCTGGAAGTCCAAGCCCCTCGCACACAAAACTTCCTTTACCCCCTCCCTCCAACCTTTCCTAGGCCGACCCCTACCTCGCCTTCCCTCCACTACAGATTTATACACTCGAAGTTATTCTGTCTTAACCTTGCTGTACTTCAGCTATTGTCATGCAGTATAACCTTGCTGTGCTTCAACCATTATCGTGAAGTATAACCTTGTTGTGCCTCATCCACTGTTGTGCAGTATATCCTTACTGTGCTTCAAGCACTGTTGTGCAGTATATCCTTACTGTGCTTCAAGCACTGTTGTGCAGTATATCCTTACTGTGCTTCAACCACTGTTGTGCAGTATATCCTTACTGTGCTTCAACCACTGTTGTGCAGTATATCCTTACTGTGCTTCAACCACTGTTGTGCAGTATATCCTTACTGTGCTTCAACCACTGTTGTGCAGTATATCCTTACTGTGCTTCAACCACTGTTGTGCAGTATATTCTTACTGTGCTTCAACCACTGTTGTGCAGTATATCCTTACTGTGCTTCTTCAACTCGTTTGTGTTCAGTGATTCCAAGTAATTTTATAGACAGACACATCGGCCTTCCCTCTTTCACACAATGTTCCATTCATTGCTATTTTCCATTCACTCACTCTACTTTCCACTCATTAAACTTCTCACGTTTCCTGAACACAATATTTCTCGCGCACTACTTTCCACTCGCACTATTTCCTACTTACACTCCTTTCCCACACACGCACTCCTCACTCGCACTACTTCCCAAACACACTTTTGTAAAATCATACTACTCGCACTACCCATTCACTACATCCCACTCACGCTACCCACTCACGCAAGTTCCCACTCACAGCAGTGAACGGTATCTGTGAGAGGGAGTAACTGCAGTAACTATTGTTGGTGAGTGTAACTGTGAAGGTCAGTAGAGCTTCTGTTGTTAGTCCATGAGATAAGTGTCCACTTGTTTACGGTTGTGTGGTGGTTATTAAACGTGTGTTGGTGCGGTAATGGTTGTAGTGGTGGTGATGGTAATGTGTCGGTGGTTCTAGGTGTGATGATGTTGAAGTGAGCGGTAGTGGTATTGGTAGTGGGGTGAGTGTTGCTGGTATTTGTGGAGTGTGTGTGGTCTTCTTGAAGTGAGGATGTACATAAGTGTCTTTTTCCACACATGAGCATGTATTGTTGGTAGTAGCCCGAGTGTCCCACGCCCGGCAACTTTTACTCGCCCCCTCCCCCAGTTATCCCCACTCGTGTATCGGCTCGAATCATGATCAAAGTTGTCAAAGGTTTTCATCAAAGTGACTTTCAATTATATTTGATATTAGTGATTCCACTAACTTGCCCATTACTTAAGAGAACTCAGTATGCTTGCACTGGCAACTTGAAAAACATTTGTGTGATACATGGTAATTCACAAGGGCACTTGAAGCAAAACCAAAGGCAGGTTAGTTATGATTTGCAGAAGCGACGGTGCCTCGAAGCAGTCCTGATCAAGGTATCCGACACTGAGGCCTAGAACTCTACGAGTAGGTGATATGTACTAGCACCTAACCTCTCTGGCTAAGACCTCGCATAAATTAACCTGACCTCTTGTCTCTTATCTATTCTGTATATTCACATGCTGTGTTTTGGATTGATAAAACTCCAGTGGACGAAAAGTCTCTTAAAATACATGTCTTCATCCCAGTCAGTCGTGCACTTATTCTACAGTGTGTCGGTTGATATACCTCGTACTTGAACTAAGAGTCCAAATGCACGAAATTGCGTGTCACTATTATTAATAACGAGATTCGTGGAAACTTGAATTGTATTACTACTATTATACAAAGAAACTTATCCATGTTATGATGTAAACTGTAATATTCAGTTATAAATATCTACTCACTGGGATCTAATAAGACCCTATGCGACATCTGTAGTCCTCTTTTTTATAAATTTTAGGTATTAAAGTAATCGTGATAACTAACGTGCAGTCGATGATAGACTTTAGACCAACCTCAGTAATCTTGAGATGGGGAGTAAGTAATTTTCAGGTGATCCGCCACACCTTGCCAATACCAGTCTCACTCAGAATTACTTGGATGAGTCTAGTAATTCGTAAGCCATTCGTAAATCATCACTGAAATGACATATCTTCCAGCACTTCCCCACAAACAGAGCAATTAGGCCAAAGGTAGAGTCGACCACTGTGGAGACAAAACACTTAGCGAATTATGACAAATTACCATATGTAGGCCAACCTCTACTGTTAGTAGGCCACCCGCTATCATTGCTATTGGTATCAATTTTGCCATAAGAGCAACCACACGATCACGATTTTCCAAATAACCATCTGGTGTATGAGAAGGTCACTGCAATCGTAGTCACTCCAAAGCACCTCTGGGATGGTACTGTGTGGGGGAGAGGTAGTGCGAGGAGTGGAATAACAGTATTAAAGGAGCTGGGATAAAAAGTTACAAAGATGCTGGGTTCTCAGTACTCCTTACAGTTTGTTAAAAATATTCTTTGGGTGGATGCTGTGTGATGTTTACGTCCTATTTTGTGTATTGATCTGATTGTTTTATGTTAGGAGGGAAAACTTAGAGAGTAGCAGACACTAGATGAAGGTTTCGAAGAATTCATGCCTACTTCTCCCAGTTTCATTGTCTAAGCACACCTGAAGGTTGGGAAGCAGATGTTTCAATGGCGGGGCCTCACATTTCTCTCCTGTCTTCCCAACTCTTTATTTATTACTCGACTCTTTAAGCTCCTTGTCACGCACCGAAAGAGTAATATTTATTTTTTCCATGTTACGGTCATGCTTTTATTTTTTTCTCAATTTATTTCTGTGACCGTCTTCATTTTTGAAGTTATCAGAGCGGCATTCAATCTTACAGTTTGCTGCGGGTAATTTCTTGGGACAATCTTTTGCTCAAGTTGTTTTT
This sequence comes from Cherax destructor, assembly GCA_009830355.1. Lineage (NCBI taxonomy): Eukaryota > Metazoa > Arthropoda > Malacostraca > Decapoda > Parastacidae > Cherax > Cherax destructor. The sequence continues at coordinate 148,465 of WNWK01001862.1, read as the reverse complement.
TTTTTTAATTTCTGAACAATTGCCACCAGTCGTGGACCAAATGGCGCTTTCATTTTTATTAATACATGATAAATATATTTATATTTCACCCTCTATTATCTGTATTCTTCTTTACCTACTTCTTTTTTGCTCTTTCTATATTTCTGCCTTTCCGTTACCAACACTTTCCAGCCTTTCCTTCCCACTGCCTCTCGCTCTTCCTTTATCCTCCCTTACTCCATCCTTTATTAACCCTCTCGCCCTCCTTTTATAACCCCCTCCCTCTCGCTCTTCTTTTATCCTCTGTTACCCTTCAATTCGCCTTCCCATAGCCCTTTTTTGGTGTTTCTCTTATATTCATTATCTCAGTCAATATCAAAATAAAAGTAGCAATGTTGTCCAGTTTTCAGTTCAATTTTTGCGGGTTACTACAAACTGCTGAAATAAATTATTTTTATAGTGACACCGCAAATATCTTCTTTGTACTTAAAGTTTCAAGCAATAATGGGTCACGGTGTACCTTATCCTTGATTCTTCCCAAACTGATCAATCATTTTTTTAACAACACTAACGTTTTAAAAGCCCCGCTACACAACCTGGTAGTTCTCTCGCATCATTTCTCTTCTGCATGTCATTTTCTCGCTCTTACTTGTCCACCAGCCTCGCTTAACTTCTCACGGGGAAGCTGATAGATTCACCATCATCGTCTCTCATGCCATTGTCACCGATATTCACGGTAGTCTAACATTTCCCACACATAAGCCATAACACCTGCGTGCTGTTGAAACCGGGCCCACTTGCCGGGTTAGGGGATACGGTACTGGGTGACTTGTCGGGTTAGGAGATACGGTACTGGGTGACTTGTCGGGTTAGGAGATACGGTACTGGGTGACTTGTCGGGTTAGGGGATACGGTACTGGGTGACTTGTCGGGTTAGGAGATACGGTACTGGGTGACTTGTCGGGTTAGGAGATACGGTACTGGGTGACTTGTCGGGTTAGGAGATACGGTACTGGGTGACTTGTCGGGTTAGGAGATACGGTACTGGGTGACTTGTCGGGTTAGGAGATACGGTACTGGGTGACTTGTCGGGTTAGGAGATACGGTTACCTAGATACAGGTTTGACAGGGTGACTCGTCACGTTACGCTCGATAACGCCGCGAACTAGTGTGATTCCACCTAACACTTCCCGCTTAGCCGGACGCCCGCCAGGTGTAGCACCGTTACAAGAGGCGTTACTGTCTCCTGTGATCGCTGTAGTGATGACTGAAAGACGGGCAGTGTGGGAGTGAACCCGCTCCGTTTATATCCCACTGCTCTTTTTTTTATGCAATATGTATTTTTACCAAAGTATAAGATTACACTTTTCTATTGTAATAGTAGTAGCAAGGTGTACTGGTACTGGATATGTGGTGGATGTAGTGTCGGGTGTAGTGGTGTGGTAATATGATGTGTGGTGTCGTGGTTAAGTGATGCTTTGTTGTTAATTTACCGTAGTGGTTACCTATAATAAATACACATAATATATACTCAGTCTATTATAAACCTTAGATTTCGAGCCAATTTATAGGAAGACGTACAACACCAATTCAAATCCATATCTTAAACATTGTACATAACTCGAGGTCCGGAGATGTCCCACCAACACTAAAAATAATGAAACCTTCGAAGAGACTTAATCAAAACATACAAGATACTCAGAGGCAATGAGTGAATTCCATATATGAGTTGATACGTAAATATGACAAAACTCCTGGGAAATATGAGGTAATATTTTTTCATCCAGTTAAGTGGATGGTAGTTCATATTTCTTGAATCAAGAGCCCTTCACATGAATCAAGATTTCTCCTTTTATGTGCAGAGTAGTTTTAAAACGTGTCCTCACTGCATTCATAGTTGAAGACATTGGCGTAGGAATAAATATAAAAATCCTTCAATAGAAGGAAGAATACCCTTCATTTTTGCAAGTTTTAAAGGCTAGTGAACAATTACACTAAAAGCAGTTAACGGTAGTGAAAAAATTGTTAACCCATTGTTTTTATCTATTCGTTTTCACTCGCGAAATGGTAACGAGACGACTGTAAACAACTCACCGAACTGAGTGTTAGAAGTAACTTGGGTTCCCAGACTACCAGTCTCAAGTTTCCTTAATTGCCTGAAGCTTAAACTAGTCGTGTTTAACCCTTTCAGAGAGAATAAACGAAAAAATTGTAAGGTTAAAAAAAGAAAACGTACCTGTTTGTGAGTATGAGCTTATTTATGCACACAAACCATCATGATGAAAGTCAGAACGTTCCATTTGCTCAGATTTTATTTTGTAATTGTGTTTTCTCACTTAGTTCTGGTTGCAAGAGTCGAGTCTACAGTAGGCTCCTAAACCAAATATGAACGGTTTACAAACTCCCTGCCTCGTGCACCTATCGTACCTAAGTTACCTTACAACTGTGTATGGTGTCTGGTTCCTTCATTTCCTGGTATAGATTACTACACTGCCAGACTACCTTCAGGCTGAGGAAATATTACCTGGTGTGAATTATTTTAACTTCCGTCTGTGAACCCTTGTCCTCCGAACCTCACCTTTCAGACAGTCCCTGTCTCTCTTACCAAGTCCTCTGAGTATCTTGCATCTTATTCGGAGCCAGTATCATTACAAACATCCGAACTTTCTATAGTTTATGTACATGTTTGATAAGGTGTAGGCCTAGGCTGAAACTACATTCTCTGACAGGTCTGACATACTCGTATATCGTACATAGACATGAATGACTGTTAAGGTTTCTGTTTTCAGTGATCAGAAGATTTTGTTAGTGGTTCGTACATTGGTGCTAATGGCAGGCGTTGTCATGACCACTGCAGCTAGAAGAAAGATGTATCACCTGTCTATCTTGAAAGTGTTTAATACATGCGTTGTGTACACATGAAACATCGAGTCACAAAAACGGTGGCTCGTGGTTCAGTGGTAGCGTCTTTGGTTCACAAACGAAGGACCCAAGTTCGATCTTCGGGCGGGTGAAGACATTAAGCATGTTTCTTTACACATGTTATCCCTGTTCATCTGGCAATAAATCGGTATCTGGGTATGAGCTCACACATGTATATTTACAGATAACCAACATAGCAGAGATAGATCAATTGATGGGTCTGTATCTATTTTTCACCTGAAGATTCAGCCCACTTCTCTTCCTCAAGGAAAACAGTCTACTAAAGGTCTGCAAATTCATAGTTTATGCAAATTAATCTATTTCACATTACGTAAATTTTACAAGATTTAGGTTAACATTAAGTTTTGCCACAAAATTAAAAAGCGGATTATCAAAAATTATCATAACTCTTATGAATCCAACAACAATACATAAACCTTTTAAATTTACAAAATAACATCAGTCGAAATCACGCGGAAGTCTTACAAGGAAATAGAGTTCAGAGTATGGAAGCAGGTGGTGGGTGGGTGGCGTGGAGCACGGCATATGTATAGCCTCGTCACTTCACCCTTGTTTACTGTTCCGCTCGTGCTGCTGCTTATCATTAGCTTCACCAATCCTCTTCCGCTCTGCTACAGTTGTTGTTATAGTCCGCATGATTCTATGTAATTCTACCGATAAATTTAGGAAGCGTACATTCTTGTAGTTGGCATACGTTCAGTCTTAAAACATGTTTCTGCAGACATTAATCGGAGCTTATATGCAAGCACTATATATTCCTAACAGAATTAAATATTAAAATCAGCTAAGTACATATTTAGTGTGTAAATACAAAAATTATTTTTAACATTATTTCGCTTGCATTTTCTCAACATGTTCAATTGCAGTGAGACAAGACAGTGTTGTGCAACGGATACATGCATTTTTTAAGCAATTTACAAACCAATTCATCTTCACCACCTCGGTATACGGTATACGTATCTAAGGAATTCTGATGTTGCTGAGTAGAGGTATTTTTGTTGTCAGATTGCGAGTAAATTTTCTCCTGACATCAGTTTTAACCAAAAGACCCGCTAGTAGAACTTCTGGTCATTTGACCAATACCTTCTCTGGCTTACCGGGGCCTCCCTCCATCTTCCCTCCCCACTCCCGAAAATATTAAATAACACTCACGAAATCGTAATAACACGATTGCAAACAAACCACGAAACGGGCGGGGTTTGAACCCCTGACGAGTTAGTCATTCGCCATGGGTTCAACTCACACCCATTCCGTGGTTTATTAAACAACACATAAGGTGTTTCGGAAGGTTTTCCATCCAATTTAAAAATCAAAAGATGAATGAACACAAAAGCGCCATCAAATGACCGACAGACGGACCGCTGCCTTTACTGTTAACATAATGTAGTGAACACGTTACTGCTAGAGGAGCTTCACCGGCTCCTCATGTCTAACCATATGCTGAAGCTCCTAACACGACGATTGCCCAAATTAAGGTCAAAAATAAATGTTTTGTCTTCCCAACTCCAACGTTGCTTTCTACCTGGAGGGTATTCCGGGGGTCAACGCCCCCGCGGCCAGGTCCATGAACAGGCCTCCCGGTGGATCAGGGCCTGATCAACTAGGCTGTTACTACTGGCTGCACGTAGTCCAACGTACGAGCCACAGCCCGGCTGATCCGGCACCGACTTTTAATTATTTGTCCAGTTCCCTCTCGAAGGCAGCCAGATTGGTAATTTCCCTTATGCATGGTGAGAGGCTGTTGAACAGTTTTGGGCCCCGGACACTTATTTCTCCAAATTTGTTACTTTAGGTTATGTTAAGGTCAAATTTAACTAATAATTACATTCGTTAATAATAATAATAATAATAATAATAATAATAATAATAAAAATAATAGTCATACGTGATGAGGTCAGATTTTGATGAGCGAACAGAAAATCATGGAGAAAACTTGAAGAAAACAAACTTTTAAATTATAACATCAGTCACTTTACCAGCGTAATAAAATATTTTTTATGAGGATTGGTAACAAATATTGTGGCTGGATCTAAGACGCACGTGAGTGTACCCAAACATTTAATATCGTACTAATAAATTATTTAACTCATTAAAAAAAGAAATATTAAAACGTTTCAGTTAATATTTCAATTAGTATGCATACCTAAATAAATGTCGATCTTTATCTACGATATATAGCTCTCATTACATCACTGTTTTTTGTTGTTTTACATTCTTTATGGGTTATTGAATTATTACATTATTATTACACAGTAATTATTATTATTATTATTATTATTTAGAGAGAAGTGCTAGACCCGTTTGGGTCACCGAAGAATCGCCCTTTCCAAGCAAACCAGCTGAATAAGTTAATCATTTTCTAACATAGGTAAATTAAGCTGTTTTATGTTGCGTAAATTTCAGCAAGGTTAAGTTGCTGAAGACACTTGTGGTGCAAAATTCAAATGGCAAATAAAAAAATTACATAACTAGTTATTTGTTTTCCTTGGGAGAGGAAGCATATCCTCAGCTGATCACTAATTTACCAATTGAATTTAAAGGCAATGAGTTGTCATTGTACCTCGAGGTAGAATAACCTAAGGTTTACTAGCCCTTTTCCTAGGATTCCACTACAACTGTTGGCTAACGAAAAGTTACCTTTATACTGCTTCATGAATAGGGTAAGAAGGTATAGGGAGACTTACCCTACTATGTGGTGATCCTTTATTTTCAGTATAGGGTGAAAAAGCAATCATCAAAACGTATAATGTGATATTCATCATTTAATGTTTGTACTGGCTCGAACCGTAAGCCATCGGAAAGCCTTTGTGCCCCCTGCCGACCAAATAACAATAATGTGTACTTACTCTCATAAGGCAACCACAAGGCCTGGCTTTAGGTCTGGCCCTACTGCATAGTCCAGCAGTCTAATATAAGGTCAGGTGTTGGTTTGTTCGTCAAATGTCTGCATAATGTATTGGTGCAATACATTATGACACTGTGCGCCTCAGAATACTGAACGTAACATTAACCCGACAGAGTATAACCTTGTCCAAAGTGAACATAACCTTAGCCTGGTAGAATATAACCTTGCCCCGGTTGAGTATAATCATGTCCTAGCTTAACACAACTGACCTCTGTAGAAAAAAAAACTTACCCTAGATGAGCCTAATCCTGCCCAAGGTCAATTTATCGTTATTACAATGTCTTCCCCGCCAGCGTGTCATCTAGTGTACTCCCAGCCAGGTTAGGCTAACAGTCCTCGAGACTGGAGGCACCAGTAACTGTAGCTGTGGTCCTGGGGGCCTCGTCTGCCCTGGTTTCTCTCTGCCATCTCTTCCTGGCCCGAACCTTGCTCCCTTGTAAAACACGGTTATTACTACTACCTGTGATTTACCCGTGACCTGTGTCGAGTTTTTCTACTCTCGTGGCCAGGCCTTCCTGTTGATGGTCTGGTCGACTAGGTTGGAGAGCACAGAATATGATGTTGCTCTAGATTTAAGCAGACCTATGCATTACACCTTATCAACATGAAGGAGCGTTAAACCCGTAGGGGTCATACAGCGCCTTGAGAATTGGAAGCAGTCAGGCTTGATTATTATACACTTCACTCTCAGAGTTGAGAATATGAATGAACACCACAGAAGGCCTACTGACAAAACACAAGAACACACTAGAACGAAAGAACATTGCAGAAGGCCTACTAACCCTTACTAGGCAGGTCCAACCGCCACTCATTCAATGTACCCGTCGGACGGGTCCCGTCCAACCTATACCTGGAGAGGGTTTCGGGGGTCAACGCCCCCGCGGCTCGGTCTGTGATCAGGCCTCATGGTGGATCAGGGCCTGATCAACCAGGCTGTCACTGTTGGCCACACGAAAACCGACGAAAGAACCGCAGCCTGGCTGGTTAGGTACTGGCTTTAAGTGCCTGTCCAGAGCCTTCTTGAAGACAGCCAGGGTCTATTGGTAATCCCCTATACTATTTATAGTTACCTAAAGTTCTCGCCACAGTGACGCTGTTTGGCATTTTGTTTCACTTATCTATATCTCTTTTACCAAACCAATACTTCCCGATAGGATTTCTAAATCTAAATTAATCCAGCTTGAATTCATTGATGGAAGTCATACTATGGTTAGATAGTCTCAGTATGTTATTTATACCCCCCTTGATTTATTCCTGTTTTCCATTATTATTATAAAGATGGTGATAGCAGTTAATAAAAATTAATCACAAGTTCATTATCACATAAACAGGAAACACGTGTATAAATTAAGCAACAAACAAACTTCGTGCTCGCTCTAACGGTTTCGCAAATGCTTTATACAAATTCCACTAAAAACTGTAAAATGTTTAAGTCAAAACATTTGCAGTCGTCGTAAACAAAAAAAAAATGTGTCAGCTGCACAACGTTATAACTGTTTAACCTCCCCCCCCCCAGTAAGCAGGTCTACAACGGCTTGTGCCATATATGGTTCCTTCTCCCACAAGTCTAGACTGTCGCTTAGCGCTTAGAAATTAAGAGGTCGGGAACCGGGGTAAATTACCCCCAAATGGGGTAAAAATGAAAATCTCGGGGGTGATGAAGGCTCATTAAACATATAAATAAAACTGCACAAAAAAAATATTATTTAATGAGAGGCAAATTATGAAAGTTATATTTTTTCAAACAAATAATTTTTAGTCTAGTGGGTAATTTCGCTGTACACAAATTTGTTTTGGGGTAATAGATGATGATAATAATGAAATATTATTTCATCGTCATCATCTAAGCCTTAGATGACGATGATTTATTATTATTTAAAAACAAGCGCTAAACCCAACATGCCCGTGGTGCGAGGGAGCATTTTTTTTTTTTGGGGGGGGGCGAAACGCTAATATCATAAGTCATCGAGCGCTTGGAGAACAGAAGGTAATCAGGTTTGATCTGAGGAAGGGAACTCCAATTCCTTGGAATAAGAGCCCTTCTCCAGCAACCCTCCCCCCTCCCAGCCCCGTTGAAGGAATGGAACAGAATGTGGAGATGTTGGTTGGGTAGAAGGCTGGGCCCTTAATTAACAAGCCTATGACAACACTGTTAGTCTGTCGTAAAACCAAATTTTATGATAATTACTATTTTTAGGGGTCTGTGGTCGCACTGATGAATTAGACTTTCCCACTGGTGAGTATATCTCCGCAAAGCCGTCGAAACACTCACCAAATTTTAATACTGCATTATATTTCCCCGCTTAATATCGCCTGAAGATTCAACCTCTTCCACTATCCTTATTGTAAAACAGTTGTCTAAATTTATGACAATTCTTAGGTTGTATTTTAATAATCTGAGCTATTTTTTATCTCGCAGATTTTAGCAAGGTTAAGTTAGGTTAATAGCTTACTTTTATTGCAAAAAAAAAAAAAAAAAAAAAAGTCAAATAAAACTTCTGTATCGCTTCAGTTCCCTTGGTTGAAAGGTAAAGGGAATTGTCACATAATCCATCCGGGATTAAAGAATGTACTGGATATATCAAATGTTTGTCACCGAACCTTCAACATATTTGTGTCTGCTAAACGTTATATCAAATCTTTGTGTAATGTCTACTGTCAAACCAGAAAGAAACAAAATACTAGTAAAAAAATACTGAAGTTATATCACTTCTCACCAAATGAAGATTTTAACACAACTTACAATTAAAAATAAATGTTTTGCAAAAAAAAAAAAATGTTAAATTTCGTACATTTTCATATTTTCAAACACATGTTAGCAATTGAAACAATCAATATATACCATATTAATATGGAAGCGTTAACCCCGTACGGGTTATACAGTGCCTAAAGAATAGGATGAAATCAAGTTTGATCCAAAAGAAGAGAGAGCAGTTCGAATTACATGAATATGGACCATTTTACAAGCATTAAGGTACGAAGTAAATCAAAGAATATTTAGGTATACCGTACTCTTTCCATCATTATATGCAAGAAACTTGGTTAAGGCGGAGAAAGGGGCTAGGCAGTGAGTAATGACCCTGTCACCAGCCTCCATTTACCTAACTACGCCATTTATTCTGATAATTACACAGACAGTGGCAGGAAATGGGGGGTAGAGAAGTGGAAGGTAGGACACGAAGGATAAAGGGAGTGGAAAGCAAGACACGAAGGATAAAGGGAGTGGAGGTAGGATATGAAGGATAAAGGGAGTGGAGGTAGGATATGAAGGATAAAGGGAGTGGAGGTAGGAGATGAAGGATCAAGGGAGTGGAGCTAGGACATGAAGGATAAAAAGTTGAGGTGGGAAATGAAGAATAAAACGAGTGGAAGGTAGGAATGAAGGATAAAGGGACTGGAAGGTAGGACATGAAGGATAAAGGGACTGGAAGGTAGGACATGAAGGATAAAGGGACTGGAAGGTAGGACATGAAGGATCAAGGGAGTGGAGGTAGATGAAGGATCAAGGGAGTGGAGGGAGATGAAGGATCAAGGGAGTGGAGGTAGGAGATGAAGGATCAAGGGAGTGGAGGTAGGAGATGAAGGATCAAGGGAGTGGAGGTAGGAGATGAAGGATCAAGGGAGTGGAGGTAGGAGATGAAGGATCAAGGGAGTGGCGGTAGGAGATGAAGGATCAAGGGAGTGGAGGTAGGAGATGAAGGATCAAGGGAGTGGAGGTAGGAGATGAAGGATCAAGGGAGTGGAGGTAGGAGATGAAGGATCAAGGGAGTGGAGGTATTCAGTTACATTATAAAGTAATAAAATTTATCTATTTTCTTAGATTAGAGTAAAAATGCGAAAAAATACATAAAATATTTATAAAAGTTTATTTAACTCCGTCTAATATTGAAGTATTAGTACAATTGCTCATCATCTTTCAGCTAAAAATGGTTATAATATTAACCATAATTTTTAAAGGGGTGGACCGGTAAACCAGGGAAAGGCTTCGGTCAAATGACCAAAAGCTCCAGCTTTGGGTCATCATGATTAAGACCCGCGTCAGGAAACACTTGTCCTGTGTCCTGACAAACATTATACCTACCTACCATCATCTTCCATAATGTCTAGGTATTAATATTTAACAGAGAATACAGAGACTTACTTGCGTATGAAGAAGCAAATTTGTTGTTGTTCCTGTTTCCTGACAAACCTTGCCTAACCTAGCCTAAGAAAATTTGTATTTATTTTAATCGGCGAAGCGATAAATTTATGGGCGTCATAAAGCTCTCGGGGAATGGGAGGCATTCAGGTTCGATCCAGAGGAGGAGAGGTCGTGTCAAAATCCTTGCATCAAGAGTTCCTCACCGGCACCAGGGGATGCAAATTACATAAACATTAAAGTAAGTTGTGACAGTTAGGTAGACAAACGTTCTATACTCTACCTCTCACACCTCACTTTTGTCTATATAGTGTCATTCTTCACCCTTGTATGTGAGAAGTGATCAAGGTCCCAGGATCTAAACGTTTTGCAATAAATATGTCCTAGTGTTTGTTCATGTATTTTTAAACTAGACACGTAAGAAAGAACATGTTACTTATATACGGTGTGAGGACGGCTTGTAGTCGCCACCATTCTCTTCATGATTACTCTTCACTGTAACTAACCTTATGTGTTTGTAATGTTGCAGCGTGGGCCTGAAGGTGCTGATTGAACGTGAGAACCGTCAGATGGACACCATCGGTGAGATATGGCGCTCCCTCACCGCCTGGGAGACCCTCCAGTGTGACGTCATGTTCCCTAAGTCAGTACTACTTCATTAATATTATTTTACAATTAAGTAACTAAATAATGTTACTTTTATTATTATTATTATTATTATTATTATTATTTCTATTAGTCATGGGGTGATCGGTAAGCCAGCCAAAGGCTTTGGTCAGATGACCAAAAGCTCCAGCTGTGGGTCACCATATAACTAAGACCCGCGACAGGAAATAACTTGTCCAGTTTCCTGACAGATTTAGGCTTGTCATATGATGACAAAAGCTGGAGCTTTTGGTCATCTAACCAGTCTTTAGCTGGCTTACCGGTCCCCCCATAACTAACATAAATAATACCTTATAATCATGGGGAAAGTACTAAACCAGTAGGGGTCATACAGCTCATGGGGAATGAGAGTCGATCAAACTCGATCCAAGGAAAGGAAGGACAGGTCCACTTCCGTGAATTAAGATTTATATTTATCTATTTTAATCACAATGCCGAGCTAAACCCAGAGGGGTTACATAGTATCTAGGGAATGGGAAGCATTCAGTTTTGATCCAAAGAGGAGCATAAGTCCAGCATCAAAGCACCTTCCTTGAGGGGTTAATAAAGTCATGATTGGCGTCTACGTTCAAATAATGTAAGTTTAACTAAATAAGGTATAATATTTTATATTTAAATGAGGAGTTATTTGATATTTCGAGCATGATATAATTCGGTTAGATTAAAATAATCTGCGTGTATTAAGTGTAGGGTTAATTCTCATTTCCCCAGCGCCTGGGGGAATAAGAGGCAGTCAGATTCGATTTAGGGAAAGGGAGGACAAGTTCAATTCTTTAGATCTAGAGCCCCGCACCATCATGGAACTTCTGAGAGACATATACCTCTCGGTGTATTTACACCGAGGTTTGATCCAAGTAAAGGGAAGGTAATATATTGTTTTTCTATCCTCAATTTCCTTGCGAGATTACATTTTCCTCTATATGTACCCGGGTAGTAATGTTTCCTGTTCGTTGGCAGATGTGATGGACCCAAGGCTCTGGAGATCGTCAACGACGTAGCCCTGGGCTCCCGCAAGTAGAGAAAACAGCACTCTGCAGGAGTCTTCTTCCAGGGGCCCCCCTCATCTGTAGAACCTCTGTACTAGGCACTACTGTCCTAGCCACCGTTATAAAATGAATGAGAGAATCCTCTGTGGAAAGTCTCTTGCCCTGCAATATTGGGCGACAAGACTCATCCTTGTGTTACTTTGCTCTACCGGGAGAGGACTTCATAGAACTTTACCTAGGGAGTTTTTTAACTGCAGGATTTCTAACCGAATACCTTTACCCAATCCCTTGACTAACATATCAGTAATATATAAAACTGGCGTGATACCTTCTTGGTCGATGTGTAACCAACTCTTATTATGTATATTTGTGTTATCTCTTCGCAAGAACGTACCTGACACGTTATTAACTGTCGGTAAAGTCAGTGTCACCTCAGTGTATTCAGTATCAGGGATACTGAATAGTCACCCTAAATATACTCACATGAAGTTTCGCTAAGACATAAATAATAAGCTTCAGGTGCTTCCCCTCTCAGTCTTAAGTTCGGGTTAATCAAAATAGAGGCAGAGAGGTGCGTGATAGCACAGTGTTTGTCCTGGGAATACTTTTAACAATCTGCACATTTGTAAATAGATATTTGTTGGGAATCTGTTTAGATAATGAACCGCCTTCACAAGAATCAGCACATTATAATGATTGTGATGTAATGTTCTTGCTGGGGTTGTGCGTGTTCACCTCGTCAGAGAGCAGACCTCCCAGAACTGTACAAACGGTCGCTACCAAGCCTTGTCGACCTGGGTGTGTGTGTAAGCCTATGTGTTGACAAGTTGTTATCATGTTATTTATATTGTTATCCTTTCCAGGAGTTTATTTATTGATTTCTTGCGACTATTTATTTGTTGTTAGTTGTAAATTGTTATGGCCTTGTTATCCTGACAATAAAACATTTTATATAATGTTTGTTTTATACAGAACACTACGTGCTCACATCTGTGTTTTTATTATTAATGTACTCACGGTAAGCGCTAAATTCCTAGAGACCATATATTACATTCATAGAGTGCTAAACCCGTAGTCATATAATGTCTGGGGCAGTGGAAGGTATTCATGTTTGACATCAAGGGAGCTCTCTTAAGGAGTATGGTCATACATCCCCTGGGAAAATGGGAATGGGAGGCAATCAAGTTTGACCCAAGGATGTGAAGGGTGACTCCAATTCGGTGGGTCAAGAGCCCTTTACCGGCATCAAGGCGCCCCCTTGAAGGGTGTAGTGTTAAGGTGCATTATTATTTGCTAAACCCGTAGGAATTATACAGCGCCTGGAATAAAATGTAATCAGGTTTGATCCAAGGAAGAGGAGGGCACCTACAATTCCTAGGACCAAGAGCCCTTCACCAGCATCAAGGTTGGGTTAGGTAAGATTCGTAAGGAAATATGACAAGTGTTTCCTGACGTGGGTCTTAGTCATATGATGACCCGCCACTGGAGCTTTTCGTCATCTGACCAAGGCCTTCCGCTGGCTTACCGCTCCACCCCTTGAAAAATTAAAATTAGGTACAGTAAGATAAGATTTCTTCGGATTTTTAACCCCGGAGGGTTAGCCACCAAGGATAACCCAAGAAAGTCAGTGCGTCATCGAGGACTGTCTGTCTTATTTCCATTGGGGTCCTTAATCTTGTCCCCCAGGATGCGACCCACACCAGTCGACTAACAACCCAGGTACCTATTTGCTGCTAGGTGAACATGACTAACAGGTGTAAGGAAACACGTCGAAATGTTTCTACCCGCCGGGAATCGAACCCGGGCCCTCCGTGTGTGAAGCGAGAGCTTAAGCCACCAGACCACCTCCCTCCATCCCCCATTGAAGGGAGGACTTGTGAGGAAGGAATGCAGAACAGTCATCAAGATTCTATCTAACCCAATTGGAATGTAATGAGATACATAACAAAAAATGAAACATTTATTATATATAAAAGTAATAAAGATCACAGGACTTTTTCTGAAATAATATTACTAGCTTGTACTATGCGTTTTAATGAATTTATAAACATATCAGTTATATAAGCTACCCTATGGAAGAATATCTGATAAGTTGCCTTAGACACATCTATCTTATAAGCTTTCTAGACAAGCCTATCTGGTAAGCTATCTTAGACAAGCCTATCTGACTCAACCCGTCTTCCTAATGCAAATGTCAATTTCCCTCGTTAGCCTAGGCTCGTTTACAAGCAAAATATAACATACTATAACGACAATAATTACTATAATACATGAAGTCCATGGAAACTTGAACAGCGACAGAAAGCGGAGACCCTCCTAGGGAACTATACAACAGTCAAATTTTCATAGCCACACATTTGACGATGTTAGCCAAAGTGCTAAACTGACGTTGATTAGAAGGATGGGCTGGATAAGCCCACTGGTATAAAAGAAAATAGTTGCAACTATGATTCTAATGTTTTGCTTAAATTTCATTGTCCTTCAGAAAGTTCCCAGAAAACAAGTAGATACAGCTGCGAAGAAAAGCTCCTTAACTCTGCTGAGCAGACATGACATCAGGCAACTCAGACGTTGTAAACAGAGGATTAACGACTATTTTCATGAATGAACTAACGCATAACAAAAAAGGCACAATACCGTGACTGGAACAATACACACACAACCCGCACATAGAAAAGAGGAGCTTACGACGACGTTTCGGTCCGACTTGGACTATTTACAAAGTCACACTAACGCAGCTTGTAACAACGATAGTGATTGGTTGATAAAATTAATTGCCGATATTATCAGTAAATTATGTAAAAACATATTTATGAATACAAACATAAATTAATTACCTTTCGGATATTACATAACATCATAAAAAGACAGAAATCATTAAGGTGACTAAATATATTGGTCTTATTGACCGGTAAGTAATCGTCATACATCAGCCACATCACCTCACGCCAAGAATAACATTGACTATATATTCATAGTTTAAAGAATATTTATAATTTGTTTAATATGATTTAAAATAAAGCTATACTAATTAAAAAGATGTAAAATAAAATGTCATAGCTAATTTATACTCAATATATTACTGAATACACTTGCACTTCATAGTCTGCATGTAGGTATATATGTCGTGCCGAATAGGTAAAACTTGCGATTTTGGCTTAAATAGCAACGCTCTTCTTGCCGAATAAGGCAAGCTAAAATTTGTGTATGCAGTAATTTCGCAAAAATCATTCTGAACCTAACGAAAAAAAAATATATTTCATTGTGTTTGTTTATTATTAAATTATTGTAAACTTATCTAAAATATATTTAGTTGGATTACGTTAAATTAAATTACGCTTGTTATAATAAGGTTATGTAAGCTTTCTAAGGTCCTGTTGGTACAAAATTATTATTTTTTGCATTAACATAAATGAAAAAAATATATATTTAAACGTATAAGAGAAAATTTTAGAAAGGACTTAATTTTAAGAGGTCTTGCTAATTGACCAATTTTTACCTATTCGGCACGACACACACACAACTAAGTGTCGCTAGTTTCAATACGAGGTGACAGAACGGGTGAATGTCATTATTTATATTGAATAGCAAGAAAAAGTAGCAACAGTTTATTTTACAGCACACCTTGGTCAGTGGAGTATTATTTTGAATTATATATCATACAAATAACCAACATTCTGTAAGACATTATGTAGACCAAGCCTCACACATTCACCCAACTCGTCCATCAACACTATGTTTCACGTGAGTATATATGACTGTTGTATGACGATTATGGCCCTGTTATCATAATAACACTTACCTTTCATTATAATAGGTCACCTTTCAAATTAATTTTTAGGGCTTTATATTTATATTATCCGAACGGTAATTAATTCATGTCTGCATACGTAAATTTACATTTACATTGATTTACTGAAAGTACCGAATTAATTTTGTCAGCCAATCACCATCGTCGTTACAAGATGCGTTAATTCATTCATGTTATTATCATGGGAGTCGCTAAATCTGTAGGGATTATACAACACCTGTGGGGGGAGGGGATGAAAGGCATTCAGGCTTAATTCAGGGAATTGGAGCACAGATCCAATTCCCTAGATCAAGAGCCCCTCACCAGCATCAAGGAATCTACCTTGAGGGGGATTCATTCATGAAAAGTCTCTACTCCTATGTTTACAACGTCTGAGTTGCCTGACATTTCTGCCCAGCAGAGAGAGTTGAGGATTTTTTTCCGCAACTACATCTGATACCTCTCAACTTTGGCAGCGCAGTATTCCTATTAAATACTTCTTATAGTTGTAGCAGTCACTGCTTCATGTAGCTGCAGCAGTGTATCATGTAGCTGTAGCAATGCTTCATGTAGCTGCAGCAGTCAGTGCTTCATGTATTATAAGTGTTAAACCCTTAAAATGCTTCATGTAGCTGCGAGAGGCAGCGCTTCATGTAGCTGCGGCAGTCAGTGCTTCATGTGGATGCGGCAGGCAGTGCTTCATGTGGATGCAGCAGGCAGTGCTTCATATGGATGCAGCAGGCAGTGCTTCATGTGGATGCAGCAGGCAGTGCTTCATTTAGCTGCAGCAGGCAGTGCTTCATGTAGCTGCGGCAGTGTTCCATGTAGCTGCGGCAGTTCCATGTAGCAGTAGCGGTCAGTGCTTCATGTATCAGTCAGTGCTTCATGTAGCTGTAGCAGTCAGTGCTTCATGTAGCTGTAGCAGTCAGTGCTTCATGTAGCTGTAGCAGTCAGTGCTTCATGTAGCTGTAGCAGTCAGTGCTTCATGTAGCTGTAGCAGTCAGTGCTTCATGTAGCTGTAGCAGTGCTTCATGTAGCTGTAGCAGTGCTTCATGTAGCTGTAGCAGTGCTTCATGTGGCTGTAGCAGTGCTTCATGTGCTGTAGCAGTGCTTCATGTAGCTGTAGCAGTGCTTCATGTAGCTGTAGCAGTGCTTCATGTGGCTGTAGCAGTGCTTCATGTGGCTGTAGCAGTGCTTCATGTGGCTGTAGCAGTGCTTCATGTGGCTGTAGCAGTGCTTCATGTGGCTGTAGCAGTGCTTCATGTGGCTGTAGCAGTGCTTCATGTGGCTGTAGCAGTCGGTGCTTCATGTGGCTGTAGCAGTCGGTGCTTCATGTGGCTGTAGCAGTCGGTGCTTCATGTGGCTGTAGCAGTCGGTGCTTCATGTGGCTGTAGCAGTCGGTGCTTCATGTGGCTGTAGCAGTCGGTGCTTCATGTGGCTGTAGCAGTCGGTGCTTCATGTGGCTGTAGCAGTCGGGCTTGCTTCATGTGGCTGTAGCAGTCGGTGCTTCATGTGGCTGTAGCAGTCGGTGCTTCATGTGGCTGTAGCAGTCGGTGCTTCATGTGGCTGTAGCAGTCGGTGCTTCATGTGGCTGTAGCAGTCGGTGCTTCATGTGGCTGTAGCAGTCGGTGCTTCATGTGGCTGTAGCAGTCGGTGCTTCATGTGGCTGTAGCAGTCGGTGCTTCATGTGGCTGTAGCAGTCGGTGCTTCATGTGGCTGTAGCAGTCGGTGCTTCATGTGGCTGTAGCAGTCGGTGCTTCATGTGGCTGTAGCAGTCGGTGCTTCATGTGGCTGTAGCAGTCGGTGCTTCATGTGGCTGTAGCAGTCGGTGCTTCATGTGGCTGTAGCAGTCGGTGCTTCATGTGGCTGTAGCAGTCGGTGCTTCATGTGGCTGTAGCAGTCGGTGCTTCATGTGGCTGTAGCAGTCGGTGCTTCATGTGGCTGTAGCAGTCGGTGCTTCATGTGGCTGTAGCAGTCGGTGCTTCATGTGGCTGTAGCAGTCGGTGCTTCATGTGGCTGTAGCAGTCGGTGCTTCATGTGGCTGTAGCAGTCGGTGCTTCATGTGGCTGTAGCAGTCGGTGCTTCATGTGGCTGTAGCAGTCGGTGCTTCATGTGGCTGTAGCAGTCGGTGCTTCATGTGGCTGTAGCAGTCGGTGCTTCATGTGGCTGTAGCAGTCGGTGCTTCATGTGGCTGTAGCAGTCGGTGCTTCATGTGGCTGTAGCAGTCGGTGCTTCATGTGGCTGTAGCAGTCGGTGCTTCATGTGGCTGTAGCAGTCGGTGCTTCATGTGGCTGTAGCAGTCGGTGCTTCATGTGGCTGTAGCAGTCGGTGCTTCATGTGGCTGTAGCAGTCGGTGCTTCATGTGGCTGTAGCAGTCGGTGCTTCATGTGGCTGTAGCAGTCGGTGCTTCATGTGGCTGTAGCAGTCGGTGCTTCATGTGGCTGTAGCAGTCGGTGCTTCATGTGGCTGTAGCAGTCGGTGCTTCATGTGGCTGTAGCAGTCGGTGCTTCATGTGGCTGTAGCAGTCGGTGCTTCATGTGGCTGTAGCAGTCGGTGCTTCATGTGGCTGTAGCAGTCGGTGCTTCATGTGGCTGTAGCAGTCGGTGCTTCATGTGGCTGTAGCAGTCAGTGCTTCATGTGGCTGTAGCAGTCAGTGCTTCATGTGGCTGTAGCAGTCAGTGCTTCATGTGGCTGTAGCAGTCAGTGCTTCATGTGGCTGTAACAGTCAGTGCTTCATGTAGCTGTAGCAGTCAGTGATTCATGTAGCTGTAAAAAAAAAAGTCCTTCATGTAGCAGTAGAAGCCAGTCCTTTATATAGTTGTAGCAGTAGAAGCCAGTCTTTTATATAGTTGCAGCAGTGCTTCATGTAGTTGTAAGTCAGTGCTTCGTGAAGCAGTTATTGCTTCGTGTAGCTGTAGCAGTCGATAAAAACTGATACGGTATTTTCACTTCAACATCAGCATTTAAACAAGGAACTTCATTTATTTAGGGCTCAAAATAAAATTTGATTTATAGATCAAAGAAACATTCATGTAAAGGTAAAAGTTTAAATCAAACATAACAACAAAGTGAATATTAATAAGAACATCCTGCAAACTTTGATTTTTGCTGAAGAATTATAACAGGCAATGTATGAGATTATATATATATATATATATATATATATATATATATATATATATATATATATATATATATATATATATATATATATATATATATATATACACATTTATATATATAGAGAGAGGGGGGAGGGGGTAAAAAACCCTACAAGAGGTCTTCACTGGGGCGCTCCAAGAGGTTCGTCTTGACGAAGATGAAGTCATCGCCAAGGGTGGAGAAAAGTTTGTAGCCTTTCTCCTGCAGGAAGGTGGCGAGAGCCTGGCTCCCCTCAGGTACGTGGCGATGCTCCACACACAGAACATCGATGCTCACGCTCTCCCAAGGTACAGTCTTCAACACCTGCAGTAAATACGAGGATTAACCTGCGTGGTTACAGACACACTCCCTGGTCACCATGCATGTCTATAGCAACACCCTGTTTATCATGGTCACCATATATCAACGCTATATGATTACCACGCATGCTGTAACACACTTCTCCATTCAGTCTTAGAACAGCTCTCTAGCCATCACCCACCTGTAGCTCGGCTCCTTCTACATCCAGGGACAAGAAATCTACGTGTGTAGAGTTGAGGGCAAGCAGGAGAGAGTAGAGAGGAAAGCACTTGACTCTAGCGTAGATGCCGTGTCGCCCTCCTTCCTCAGATCTACTCACGATGTGACCCATGGTGTCGCTCTGCCTGAGGAAAGGTACCACATCAAGTCACTCATACTCACAACATGATGAGAGAGAGAAAGGGAGAATCTTGTTTAAAAATATATATGACACTATTTAGAAATGCCTGCATAAATAAGCAAGTCATGAAAGAAAGGCTGTCAAAGTTGAAACACGAAAAGTAGATATAAGAAATGTACCTAGTTAACTGATATATGAACTACTTTTACTGCCACAACTACTACTGCTGCTCTAATCACTACTATATTCACTAATACTATTATTGTTACAAATACTACTTACTTGAAAGAGACTTCTCTAGGGAAGGGGCTGGGTGAGAGGCAGGCATGGATCGAGTGTGCTTTCCTGCTCCTCTTGCGGAGGGCCCAGAAGTTCCATGGGTCAGGCTCGACCAGCAAGCCTTTCCAGCCTAGTTCACGCTCCAGATACAGTGTGTTGCTGAGCTCCTCACCGTTGTAGGCTCCAGCCTCCACGAAGAACCCGCCTCGCTACAACAGATACTTGGTTAGGTAGGTCATTATGGCTGCGATTTATCTGTACACTAGCGTAAATACTTTAAATACCTAAAATTTAGATAAATATAAACACTTAAGTGTACATACATACACACACACACACACACACACCGAGATATACAGTTTTAGGTGTATATTCAATGAAAGATGTGTATATATCTATGTGCATAAAGATATACACCTATTAGCTTATATACAGATATACACCTCCTTCCAGTGTATATACACAGATATTTGCACCTGTTTTCCTTCAAGAGAAGGATGGGATGGGAGGTTGTGCCTTGATGCTGATTGAAGGCTTCTGGAGTTACCCTACCCTTTATTGGATGAAGCTTAATTAATTCCCATTTCCCAGGCTGTGTAAGACACCTAGGGATTTAGCGTGTTCCCGTGAATATAACAGTAATAATACCGTTGATTGGTTAAGTGGGCTTAAAGCCTATGGACACACGAGGGTCATTAATGCTGCTCACTGCCTGTTCGCTACCAGTCATGAGTACGGATTAAAACAAACTCACAACATTAGTACCGTGAGAGACTTGCATCTTGCAGTGCGTATATCCTTGAACAATACCGTATACAACTCTGGGTTTATATACCCAACTACTTAGTAACATGGAAAGTGCGTCTCTTGCATATCTTCCCGTTCCTCTGAAGATACGTAGTACGTGTGTAAGCACATGAAAGATTCCCTGTTTATTTGAAGTCACGCGTTTTACAGTGATTTCTTCCATACGCAGCTACATGACTTAGCAAGAAAAGGCTTGACTCCGCTGAGATTTGGAATAGCTCAACAATTCATGGGAGAAAAACTACTGACTGATCTTTTGTTGAAAGACAAAAAATTGTCATTTTCATGGAGAAGCGTTGAACCCGTAAGGGTCATATAGAGCTTGGAAGTTGGTGGAAATCAAGTTTGATCCAAGGAAGGGGACAGTAGGTCGAAATCTTTGGGTCAAGAACCCGCGAGTTTAATACGGCAAACAAATTGCCTGGATTTATATCAAAGACTATAAACAGAGTACAAATGTTATTCTACAAATCATTAGTAAGGTCTCATTCAGATTATGCGGCGCAGTTCTGGTCCCAATACTACACGATGGACGTGAATGCATTAGATATTAAAATACTGAGAGAGGCATTTAATTTAGCAATTTAATTTAGCCTAATCCAACTAAATACATTTTAGATAAGTTTACAATAATTTAATAATAAACAAACACAATGAAATATATTTTTTCGTTAGGTTCAAAATGATTTTTGCGAAATTATTGCATACACAAATTTTCCGCCTGCCCTACTATTCGACAAGAAGACCGTTGCTATTTAAGCCAAAATAGCAAATTTTACCTATTAGGCACGACATTAAATATATATATATATATATATATATATATATATATATATATATATATATATATATATATATATATATATATGTCGTGCCGATTAGGTAAAACTTGCGATTTTGGCTTAAATAGCAACGCTCACCTGCCATATAAGACAAGTGAAAATTTGCGTATGCAATAATTTCGCCAAAATCATTCTGAACATAACGAAAAAATATATTTCATTGTGTTTGTTTATTATTAAATTTATGTTAACGTATCTAAAATATATTTAGTTGGGTTGGCTAAATTAAATTGCGCTTGTTGTAATAAGGTTAGGTAGGTTTTCAAAGTTTCTCTTGGTACAAAATTATAAATTCTTACATTAACATAAATGAAAAAATATATCTTTAAACGCATAAGAGAAAATTTTAGAAAGGACTTAATTTTAGACGAGTTCTTGCTAATTGACCAGTTTTACCTAATCGGCACGACATATATATATATATATATATATATATGTCGTGATTAGGTAAAACTGGTCAATATATATATATATATATATATATATATATATATATATATATATATATATATATATATATATACGTATATATATATATATATATATATATATATATATATATATATATATATATATATATATATATATATATATATATATATATATATATATATATATATATATATATATATATATATATATATATATATATATATATATATATATATATATATATATATACGTATATATATATATATATATATATATATATATATATATATATATATATAATATATATATATAAAATTATATATATATATATATATATATATATATATATATATATATATATATATATATATACATATATAAATATCAGCATTTTAGCATGCACTCACCCCTGAAGCACCTTACCTTGCCCCTGAGGATCTTGGCTACCACTTTACTCTGGCCATTCTGTGAGAAGTCTGTGGTGTTGGGATTGTTGAGGTTGTAAGGAGCAGTGGCGGGGTGCACAAGGTGGAGCTGTCTGATGTAGGTGACCAGGTCTGGGTGATGCTGAGGCGCTCCTTCTAGGTCGTGGTCCTCTAGTTCCAACACTTGCCGTGGGCTGGCATGCCGGCTCAGCGCTGCACCAGCACAATATACAAATTATTACTAACACAGTACATTAATTACAGAAAACTGGTTGATACTTGAGGAATTGTTGCGGAAAAGTGTATGACACCTTAGAAATATACCACAAAAAAATCACGTTGTACTTAATATAAAAAACAAATACAACCCATCATCCTAGGACACAATCGAAAATAATTTTAGTCATATCTTCTTAAGAGCTAATTTCTCACTTTACATTATTAAACGCATGTGTTAACTCGAGTCATAATTTAGTGCAAAATGTTTTGTATATCCTATCAATGACGCCGTGAGTCTAGATATATGACATTATACTGCACCAACAAGCAATTCTGCCTGTCTCTATGTTATATAATCGTGCGCTTTCTTCCTGCATAAGATAGTTGGTGAGACAGGTCAGATGACCAAGCTTGGTGCCAGTGAGGGGCTCTTGATCTAGGGAAATGAACCTGTCCTCTTCCTTGGATCGAACGTGATTTACTCCCGTTCCCCTTACGTTGTATAATCCCTACGGGTTTAGTGCATCCCTATGATTATAATAATAATTTATTGTAAGAACAAACAGCTCAAGAGGTAATATCTCGCTAAAAAATTATTGCAAGTCAAAAACAGCTTATTTGCTCACTCTGTCATCTCTGAAGGACAGCTCCTTGATGCTGGTGAGTGATCCAAGGATCACGTATAAAACTGTCAAAAATTCACCTACGCAATTCAATAAAAATTTAAACCTTCCTCTAAGATACACCAGTGCTGAGAGCTCAAAGTTATTCGAGTTACTACATAGAAACCTTGGAGGAACAGCATGAACCTTTACCCTGATACTGAAGCCAATCGGACCAGGCGTTCTGAAGTTATAAACTAAAACCTCGGAGGAAAAAAATCTGACAACCACTACTGTTTTCCCGTTTGGGGGATGTCTAATATACCCCGCTGGTTTTATAGGGTTATCCTAGGTTAAATCTTCATAATATAACATTGTTGTATGCCTAAATCATCTCCGAGCCCTCTGAGCTATTTTACAAATTTGGTTTGTCTAAAATGTTTGTAGACTCTTGAAAAACACTTATTTACTGATTAAAACTTATTTTGTCTCTCAAATAAAGAGAACTTTCTAACATAAGAACATAAGAATGGAGGAACACTGCAGAAGGCCTACTGGCCCATACAAGGCAGGTCCTAACAAAATATGCTTGGCAGTAAATGTGACTTCATTCCTCACAAAGCAGAGCAGACTGGGCGTCCCCATGAGGTAACCATAAGTGTAAAATGGTATGGTGATACCGACAAGCTATAGAAAAAGATACTTATGGACAGTTCAGGACATTTATTAGAGGAAACGTTTCGCCAAGAGTGGCTTCTTCAGTCGTGGCGAAACATTTCCTCTAATAAATTTTCTGAACTGTACTTAAGTGTCTTTTCCCACAGCCATAAGTGTGACTGGTGCAACAAGGTTACCACAGAACAGTCTTCCACAATCGAAAAACTCAGAAAGTGTAAGGTCGTGGAGGGTACAGAGGAGTCTACATATTGAATGTTTGCAACACCAGAAATCCACGTACACGTAAAGGCTAAGTCCTAACCCTGCAAAACTTGACCTAGATGTTAGTCGGCTCCTGTGGATGGAATTCTTGGGAAGAACAGGGGACGTGTGATATCTCCCTAAACCGAGCTTATACAATTAAAACATTTAATTGTTGTTTCTTCTTTTTCTTCTTCCACTCACCCTTAGCGTTGAGGAGGAAGAGGAGGGAGATAAGGGTGAGGACAGTGGCCAGGAGAATAGAGAGAGGTGCAGCTCGGGGCAGACGACCAGGCCTCGCACACCACCACCACCACTCAGCCCACACGCCCATCTTCTCCCACGCCCACCTGTAGAGACAATAAATATTAGTGTTCCCTAACACTAGCCACAGACCATCTACATTCACGCATCATCACATCCACAACACAGAACTTTACAAACCTATCACTATTCTTAATTTTTACATTAATGTAAAAATTAATAATTTTGTACCAAAAGAACCTTAGAAAACTTACCTAATCTTATTATAACAAGACAATTTAATTTAGCCTAATCCAACTAAATATATTTTAGATAAGTTTACAATAATTTAATAATATACAAACACAATGAAATATATTTTTTTCGTTAAGTTCAGAATGATTTTTTGCGAAATTATTACATACACAAATTTTCGCTTGCCTTATTCGGCAAGAAGAGCGTTGCTATTTAAGCCAAAATTGCAAGTTTTACCTATTCGGCACGACATACGTATAAATACAGAATAACTTGGAATACACCGACGGTTGAACGCTTGATATCTTCATCGTCCTACAAGTCTCACAGATCAAGCGAACAGACTTGATTACCTTATGTATGGCACCCATCCTGTGTGATGGAGTATGACAGAAACCTCATCCCGTGTGACGGAATATAAAAGGAAATCCATCCTGTGTGATGGTGTATGACATGAACCTCATCCCGTGTGATGGAATATGACACAGGAGTTCATTCTGTGTGATGGAATATGATATAAACCTATCCTGTGTGGTTGGGATTGCGACTAAATGTTGAGAGCAGGTGGGGATCCAGTGCTGGAATGGTTGGTGCGTTTGTTCAATATGTTTATGAAATGAAAGGTTGCCAAGGATTGGCAGAGAGCATGTATGGTATCTTTGTGCTCAGGTAAAGGAGCAAGAGTGTGTATAAGAATCACAGGGAAGACGTATGGGCAAGAAACCTTACAGCCCCAGCTCCGGTTCACCTAGGATTAAGTACCTGGGTGCGAGCGTTTCTATATCCACTACCCAATTTTATGACAGCAGTAAAGAGGTGTTCGGGTGTTAGTCGACGGTTGAGGGTCACATCCTAGAAAATGACCTGATACTTGGCCAGGTGCACCTCCATGAACTATATGAACTTCTCCAACATGAGCATGAGTTTATTTTAATTTATCTGTTGGAGAATAGTCTTCCTGGTGTTAATTTACAGGTGAATTAAGACTTTATAAACCCGTGCTGACTATAAACCTTGAACCCTAACACAGTATCGTATTCTTCCTGATATACCTAATTAAGGTCTTCCCGTCTTTGAGAGAGTAAACTCAAACTTAACACAAGCACATAAAAATAAGTTACTGTCTAAAAATGCTCCTAGAATATACTTTCTTTGATGGTAATTTATTTGACAGGAGAGATGTGAAAAAAATACAGACACGGATCTTAGTGACACGATGCCCCACTCCGTGGAGCTGCGGTCATGTGATGCCCCGCTCCGTGGAGCTGCGGTCATGTGATGCCCCGCTCCGTGGAGCTGCGGTCATGTGATGCCCCGCTCCGTGGAGCTGCGGTCATGTGATGCCCCGCTCCGTGGAGCTGCGGTCATGTGATGCCCCGCTCCGTGGAGCTGCGGTCATGTGATGCCCCGCTCCGTGGAGCTGCGGTCATGTGATGCCCCGCTCCGTGGAGCTGCGGTCATGTGATGCCCCGCTCCGTGGAGCTGCGGTCATGTGATGCCCCGCTCCGTGGAGCTGCGGTCATGTGATGACACGCTCCGTGGAGCTGCGGTCATGTGATGACACGCTCCGTGGAACTGCGGTCATGTGATGACACGCTCCGTGGAGCTGCGGTCATGTGATGACACGCTCCGTGGAGCTGCGGTCATGTGATGACACGCTTCGTGGAGCTGTGGTCATGTGATGACTTGCTCCGCGGAACTGCGGTCATGTAATGATACGCTCCGTGGAGCTGCGGTCATGTGATGACTTGCTCCGCGGAACTGCGGTCATGTGATGACACGCTCCGTGGAGCTGTGGTCATGTGATGACTTGCTCCGCGGAACTGCGGTCATGTAATGATACGCTCCGTGGAGCTGCAGTCATGTGATGACACGCTCCGTGGAGCTGCGGTCATGTGATGAAACGCTCCGTGGAGCTGCGGTCATGTGATGACCCGCTCCGTGGAGCTGCGGTCATGTGATGCCCCGCTCCGTGGAGCTGCGGTCATGTGATGCCCCGCTCCGTGGAGCTGCGGTCATGTGATGACACGCTCCGTGGAACTGCGTTCATGTGATGACACGCTCCGTGGAACTGTGGTCATGTGATGACACGCTCCGTGGAGCTGTGGTCATGTGATGACTTGCTCCACGGAACTGCGGTCATGTAATGATACGCTCCGTGGAGCTGCAGTCATGTGATGACACGCTCCGTGGAGCTGCGGTCATGTGATGACACGCTCCGTGGAACTGCGTTCATGTGATGACACGCTCCGTGGAACTGTGGTCATGTGATGACACGCTCCGTGGAGCTGCGGTCATGTGATGACACGCTCCGTGGAGCTGCGGTCATGTGATGACACGCTCCGCGGAACTGTGGTTATTTGACTCAAACCTTCCACTAGCTTGCTGATTCATAAAATAAAATAAAAATCACATTATAAAATAAGAATATAAGAAAGAAAGAACACTGCAGCAGGCCTACTGGCCCATGCGAGGCAAGTCCAAGTCTCCCACCGGCTTAAGCCAATGCCCCGACCCAGCCAGGTCAGGTTACATTCACTTAATAAGGAAGAAGCACGGCATCTGACCTAGTAGCACAAGCTAGTCAGGAGCAAATCACACCCACCCGCACCCATTCATATATTTATCTAGCCTATTTTTAAAACTACACAACGTTTTAGCCTCTATAACTGTACTCGGGAGTTTGTTCCACTCATCGACAACTCTATTACCAAACCAATGCTTTCCTATATCCTTCCTGAATCTGAATTTATCCAACTTTAAACCATTGCTGCAAGTCCTGTCAATACTAGATATTTTTAGCACTCTATTTACATCCCCTTTATTTATTCCTGTTTTCCATTTATACACTTCAATCATATCCCCCTAATTCTACGCCTTTCTAGAGAGTGCAGATTCAGGGCCCTCAGTCTATCCTCATAGGGAAGATTTCTGATATATGGGATCAACTTAGTCATCCTCCTTTGTACGTTTTTCAGAGCATTTATATCCATTCTGTAATACGGTGACCAAAACTGTGCAGCATAATATAGATGAGGCCTAACCAAGGATATATAGAGTTGAAGAACAACCTGAGGACTCCTATTATTTATGCTTCTTGATATGAAGCCAAGGATTCTGTTCGCTTTATTGCGAACACTTATGCACGGCTGTCTTGGTTTTAGATTACTGCTAACCAGAACTCCTAAATCCTTTTCGCAATCAGTAGTATTAAGATCTACATTATTTAGTTTATATGTGGCATGGTTATTGTCCTGTCCAATATTTAGAACTTTGCATTTATCTATATTAAACTGCATCTGCCACTTCTCCGACCACTGCATCAGTCTATTCAAATCTTCCTGGAGTGCTCTAATGTCCTCATTTGAATGAATTGGACGGACTATTTTGGTGTCATCGGCAAATTTGCTTATGTCGCTATTTATTCCCTCATCTATGTCGTTTATGTAGATTGTGAACAACAAGGGGCCCAATACTGACCTCTGATTTCTCCCCATTTATGCAAACTCTCTGCTGCCTATTTGTCAACCATGCCTCTATCTAGGAAAAAATTTCTCCTCCTATTCCGTGTGCCTTAATTTTCCTCAATAGTCTCTGATGTGGGACTCTATCAAAAGCCTTACTGAAGTCCATATACACAATATCATATTCATTACCATGATCTACCTCCTCAAATACCTTAGTGAAAAAATTTATTAAATTTGTAAGGCAGGAACGCCCTTTTGTAAAACCGTGCTGAGATTCGTTGATTAATTTATGCTTTTCAAGATGGCTGCGAATTGCCTCGGCAATTATTGATTCCATAAATTTTCCCACTATGGAGGTTAGCATATTTTATAAATAAAAAATTACCTCGTAGCAGCGTTCTTCGATAGACATTTTGTTATTTCGTATATAAACTGTTCTAATTATGGAAAATAATGTTTACTCTTCCACCTATTTCTCCATCCTTCATCCACTTCTACCTCCCTCCTATTTCTCCATCCTTCATTCACCTCTCCCTCCCTCTTATTCCTCTATTCCTGACTCACCTCTCCCTCACTTTCCTTCATCTCTTACGCGCCACTC
Source organism: Cherax destructor (assembly GCA_009830355.1). NCBI lineage: Eukaryota > Metazoa > Arthropoda > Malacostraca > Decapoda > Parastacidae > Cherax > Cherax destructor. The sequence goes on along the minus strand of WNWK01001862.1, from coordinate 120,166 downwards.
CCTCCCTCAAATCCCTCGGTCCCATCAATTCCCCTAATCTGTTCCCTCCCTCCCTTCCTACTCCTGTCACTCTCCCATCTCTCCCTCCACCCAGCCCCAATCCATCCTTATCCCATACATACCCTCACGCCCGCAGATACAAATATTGATCAACTCCACCACCACCAACACACTTGTACTCCAGCAACAAGTGCTTCTCACCATCACCACCAACACTTGTACTCAGCATCAAGTGCTTCTCACCATCACCACCAACACTTGTACTCCAGCATCAAGTGCTTCTCACACATATGTAAATAACTCTTTTTACCTTATTCCTAGTATACATATACCCTTTATAATATAATGACATATATATCCTACAATGTAAAAAATAAGTATAAAAAGGACCGCAATGGAAATAAGTCACTGTCTGACTTTTTTGGGTTATCCTAGGTTCTCTACACATATGCTGCTATGTATGATAATGTATGTAAATGTATTTGTGTATACCTGAATAAACTTACTTACTTACTTACTTAATCACCACCAACACTTGTACTCCGCATCAAGTGCTTCTCACCACCAACAACAACAACACTTGGATTCCAGCATCAAGTGGTTCTCACCGCTTCCCCCCACAACAACTACTACAGGTAGTTTCCGTTTCATTAAGTAACTAATCAAAGGCAATTATGACTCTATTATTATTACTACTACCAGTAGTAGTAGTAGTAGTATATTCAGAGGAAAATCATAAACCCATCGAACTTAAACAACGCCTTACGAATTAAAAGTTATGCCTCCTAGTAGATTACTAAATTACGAAAAACAATATTAATTCATGAGATGTACATAAATAATACAAAACCAGAAGAGCAAGCTTTTATTTTCATAATGCTTCGCTCACAGTTGAATACTTTCATGATTTGAATGACCCGTGTCAGGAAACAGGACTAGTGTCTCCTGACACGGTTATCAGATGATGACCTGTGTCAGGAAACAGGACTAGTGTCTCCTGACACGGGTATCAAATGATGACCCGTGTCTGGTTCAGCATCCACTGACCGGATCTGACCCAGCTAGATATAACACCCCTTTTAAAAACAAGAGGATCGCTATCCTAGTATAGTATCTTAGGATGATTCCTCCACGGGTATCCAAGATGATACCCACACGGGTATCCCAAGATGATGCCCACACGGGTATCCCAAGATGATGCCCACACAGGTATCCCAAGATGATGCCCACACGGGTATCCCAAGATGATGCCCACACGGGTATCCCAAGATGATGCCCACACGGGTATCCCAAGATGATGCCTACACGGGTATCCCAAGATGATGTCTTCATGGGTATCCCAAGACGATACCCTGAAGAGGATGTCAAATAGTGTATTTGTATTATTCTTCGTGTCTTCAATTTTTCCTTCTCATCAGAAAATGTATTAAAACAAATTACAACTTTCATCAGAAACAGTCTGCACTGATAAGGTGTCCCGTAACAGTGTGCATGAACGAGGAGAAATCAGGTGGTCAGGAAGTCAGTACTGGGACCCTTGTTCACAGTCTACATAAATGATATAGATTACCGAATAAATAGTGACATTAAGTTTAGAGATGACATTAAAATATGCCGTCAGATAATTTCTGATGATGAAGACACTAAACAGCTACAAGATGACCTAGACAGGTTGATATTGTGGTCGGATAAGTGGTGGTTGAAATTCACTGCAGACAAATGTAAGGATCTAAGCCTAGGAAAAGAAAATAACTTTGGTATTTACAAGCTTAGTTTAAATGAATACGAAAAATATTTAGGAGTTGTGGAGAACAGAAATTTAAAACCAAGACATTTGTGCATTAGTATTTGCAATAAATATAATAGGATTCTTGGCTTCATATCAAGAAGTATAATAAGATTCATTTAGATTACGCTGCTCAATTCTTTTCTCCACATTAAAGACTGGACATAAACACACTGGAAAATTTATAGAGAAGTATGTCAAAGTTGATCTCATGTATCAGAAATCTTTCCTGTGAAGACAGTCTGAAAGCACTGAATTTGTACTCTGGAGAAGACGTAGAATTAGAAGAGATATGACTGAAATGTACAAGTGGAAAACAGGAATAAATGAATTGGGTATAAAAGCATGCTGAAAGTATCTAACCAAGACAGGCTCGCACCAATAGATTCTAGATGGACAAGTTTATATTTAGATAGGATGTAGAAAAGCACTAATTTTCCAACAGAGTTGTAGATGAGTGAAACAAACTTACGGGTAGCGCTACTGGGGCTATATAAGGTCTTGGGAGAGAGTTTGACTTCCCTAACATGGGATAATAGGCCTATAGCAGTGTTCCTTCATTTTTATTTTTATGCAACATAATCCCTCCTAGCATACAAACATCACGATACATAGCTTCCTTAATTTAAGAATTAAGCCCCACTTAGATTAACTTTTGATAATATAACGACGACAAAGTAACTAACTCACTGTAAGTATACATTTCGTTGCTTACTTCCTGAGATAAAATCGTAAGCTTACGTGTAATAAACATCACGTTGCTAGCAATCATGAGAAGTAAACATCACGTTGCTAGCAAGCATGAGAAGTAAACATCACGTTGCTAGCAAGCATGAGAAGTAAACATCACGTTGCTAGCAAGCATGAGAAGTAAACATCACGTTGCTAGCAAGCATGAGAAGTAAACATCACGTTGCTAGCAATCATGAGAAGTAAACATCACGTTGCTAGCAAGCATGAGAAGTAAACATCACGTTGCTAGCAAGCATGAGAAGTAAACATCACGTTGCTAGCAATCATGAGAAGTAAACATCACGTTGCTAGCAAGCATGAGAAGTAAACATCACGTTGCTAGCAATCATGAGAAGTAAACATCACGTTGCTAGCAATCATGAGAAGTAAACATCACGTTGCTAGCAATCATGAGAAGTAAACATCACGTTGCTAGCAAGCATGAGAAGTAAACATCACGTTGCTAGCAATCATGAGAAGTAAACATCACGTTGCTTGCAATCATGAGAAGAAAACATCATACAACCTAATGTCTCATGAGACAAGCATATTATGCTGGCTAACTCAGAATTTAACATCGCAACCTTTATCATCCTTTTAAGTCAACATCACAAAGCCTTAGTCACCATGAAAGTTAATATTAGTGAACTAGTCATCCTAACATCTAGGTCATAAGAAAACATCACTTTACCAGTAACCATTACTTATAAATAATATACTGACCTTATAAAGAAAATAGAGCAGCCTTTAGTACAAGAAAATATTAAGTACTGTAAAAAAGAAACTGATCTAACCAGGAAGACTTCCTGATAAACAAAGATAGTGTAAACTAACCTTTCTAAACCAATCAGCATGTACACTAAACCCTTAATGAGGCAAACATTCAAAACAAACACATAATATGCCTAACTTTGATCAAATAATAAGGATACCAAATGAAATATAATATAATAATAATAATATTTTTATGACTTTACTGGGTTATTGTGTGTTAAATCTGTACAATGCACTCTCCCTCATATTATATATTATATATATATATATATATATATATATATATATATATATATATATATATATATATATATATATATATATATAATTTTTATTTTTCCTGAACACAGTTATCCTGCCTTACTAATACACAAACATCATGTATTGTAAGTCATCTTGAGAAATAAAAAATGGGAGACTAACCTTCATAGGTAGGAAAGAGTGAGTTGGGAATGGTTATGTAGCCTCACTCCAGCACTTTGACCCTGGGACCTCCAGCCCTGTCAAGAATCTTCATAAAAATTCATTCAATTTTCACCTAATCTTTATATTTATGACAATTTAATTTAATATTACTATATAGTGCGGCTTAGATAAGTTGTAGCTTCACTGTATATCAAGGAAAGCTAGATAATGTTTGTCCTCTTTCATTTTAACAGGTTTTCCAGCACAGGAAAGCGGTAATCGACTTTTCTCACCAGGCTCGTCAAACTCCGCTGCAAATCACCACTTCCAGTCCTTCCGAGTATTTACCTGCGCTTCCTCCCTCCGTGTGTTCCAGAATCACATGGATACACGTATCACGTCACGAAATAACGGGGATAAGATGAAGAAAGCCCTGGCAGCCCGCCACTCGCGTACTGTCTTCCAACACACTCCAGCTTTCATTCTGTTTACCTGTGGCTCACCTGGATCGAGAAATGTTGATCCACTCCTGCTCTGAGTTGTATGGGCGGGAGTCTTGGCTCTCCATGATGATTCTCGACCTTCTCGCAGCGGGCAACAAGCTCTAGTCCATGCTAGGGGAGGAGGGATGAGCCTGGAGGCAATACCTTCATAGAAAATGGTTCAGTGTGTAAAATGGTACACTGCGCTTTAGTCGTAAGTCAACACTATAATATTCTTTAATAGTTATGAGTGACGTGGTTATTTAAAAAATATAATTATAATTAAACAACCAACGCTATTATAATAATAATAAATAATAATAATAATAATAATAATAATAAAAACTATAATAACAATACATACTATACTATACTATATATACTATACTGAGAGGTAGTATCTCACTTTATATGTGCTAATAGTTTACTTTAATCCTTTTTTTTTAGATTAAAGTATTGTTGACTGATAGCGAACAAGTGAAATGAAGACTTAATGACCCTATGTATAGTAGATAGGCTTTAAAACCAATTGATTAACTTAACCTAGAGGTGTATATGTATCAGTGTTCATATGTTGAGACTACGTACTTTGATCCTTGTTCTGGAATTAGTATCTTTAATTGGTGTTTTACAGGTTACCTGCAGCTTTGATGACTCCCATGAAGTAGACAGGCTTTAAACCCAAGAAATAAACCAATGAAATATCATAAGATAAATGTTAATAATAATACCAATTTTAGAATAAATGTGAACGAAAGCGAAACAGAGAAAAATAATTAATTATAAAAAAACATAGGCTTTCCGGTTTTTTACCTGGTGCGCTCAGAGCAATCCTGACAGCCTGTGTACTCTTAATTGAGTGAAGGAAGAGCGTACACCGCCTCTTGTTTATCCTTCACTGTTTGTAAACAAGCTATCACTACGATGCTTTACTAACTGATTTGTTTACCTTCGCAAATACGGTAATACGGTGGAGCTCATTAATTCATAGTTAGGCAATGGAGCGAGCCTAGTGAGCCACAGATTCATAGGTTAGTGGTAAATTGTAGCGCTTACAACCAAATGCACTTGGGTTCACTCTCAAGTGAGACGAGACATTGAGCAAGACCTTGAAACACAAGAACAAGAGAATGAAGGAACACTGAATTAGGCCTATTGGCCCATGCTAGGTTAGTCTAACTCACACCTACTCATGAGCCCGTCCAACCTAGATTTAAAGGTACCCAAATGAGGCTACCTGGGAATTTGTTCCACTCATCTTCAACTCTTACCAAACTAGTACTTCTCTATATCCTTTCCAAATCTAAATTTCTCCAGCTTAAATCCACTGCTTCAAGTCCTGTCTTGTTTAGATATTTTCAACATGCTATTTATATCCCCTAAAAAATAAAAAGATACAATACCGCTACTGGAACAATATACAAATAACCTGCTTTAAGAAGAGGTATGATAAAGCTCATGGAGCGGGAAGAAGGACCGAGTAGCGGCCAGTGAAGAGGCGGGGCCAGGAACTGTGACTCGACCCCTGCAACCACAACTAGGTGAGTACAGCAGAAAGAAACTTACGATGACGTTGCGGTCCGACTGGCACACACACAAGTGCCAACGTTTATTGGTAAATAGGTACCTTGAAGTTAGTCGGCACTTGTGAGTCTTATCACAGGAAGGAAAACTTAAAAGGCCCCAACGAAAATACGCCACGCTGTTGACCTTTTTTAGAATGTTAATCCTCGGAAATCATTATTTTCTTGTACTCGCCTAGTATTGTTTGGGGGGGGGGAGATTCCAGTCTCAGCTGTGCCTCTCACTTTTGATCACACTGCATCAAATGATTTATTTGGAGAGAAGGATTGATAAAGTGAGTTGCAGGAGGATGCACATGCACACACACACACACACACACACACACACACACACACACACACACACACATAAGTGTCAGAGGCCCAAGACTGTTCAACTGCCTCCCAGCATACATCAGGGGGATTACCAAAAAAACCCTGGCTGTCTTCAAGCAGGCACTGGACAGGCACCTAAAGTCGGTACCTGACCAGCCAGGCTGTGGTTCGTACGTTGGACTGCGTGCGGCCAGCAGTAACAGCCTGGTTGATCAGGCTTTGATCCAACATGAGGCCTGGTCACAGACTGGGCCGCAGGGGCGTTGACCCCTGGAACTCTCTCAAGGTATACTCCAGGTAAGCAGTTAAGAGTTTTTACGAGGATAGTGAGGCTCAGGTTAGAGTGTGTAAGAGAGAGGGAGATTATTACCCAGTAAAAGTAGGCCTTAGACAGGGATGTGTGACGTTACCATGATTGTTCAGTATATTCATAGATTGGGTTGTAAAAGAAGTGAATGCTCGGGTGTTGGCAAGAGTTGTGGGATTAAGAGACAAAGTATCTAACACAAAGTGGGAGTTGTCACAGTTGCTTTTTGCTGATGACACTGTGCTCTTGGGAGATTCTCAAGAGATGTTGCAGATGTTTGTGAGCGAGTTTGGAAGAGTGTGTAGGAGAAGGAAATTAAAAGTAAACATAGGAAAGAGCAAAGTGATGAGGATAACAAAAAAAATAGATAGTGAAAGACTGAATATTAGAGTGGAGGAAGGGAGTATGGAGGAAATGAATGTATTCGGGTATTTTGGAGTGGACTTGTCAGTAGATGGGTCTATGAAAGATGAAATGAATCATAGAATTTATTTAGGGAAAAAGGTGAGTGGAGCACTGAGGAGTCTGTGGAGACAAAGAACATTATCCATGGAAGTAAAGAAGGGAATGTAAGAGAGTATAGTGGTACCAACGCATTTATATGGGTGTGAAGCATGGGTGGTGAATGTTGCAAGAAGAAGAGACTGGAGGCAGTGGAAATGTGTGGTGTGAATATAATGTAGAGAATCCGTAACTTGGAGATTAAGATGTGCGGGGTTTATAAAAGTATTATCCAGAGGGCAGAGGAGGGGTTTTTGAGGTGGTTCGGACATTTCGAGAGGATGGAACAAAATAGAATGACTTGGAGGGTATATAAATCTGCAGTGGAAGGAAGGTGGGGTAGGGATTGTCCTAGGAAAGGTTGGAGGGAGGGGGTAAAGGAGGTTTTGTGTGTGAGGGGCTTGGACTTCTAGCAAGCATGCGTGAGCGTGTTAGAAGCGAGTGGAGACAAATGGTTTTTATGATTTTACGTGTCGTTGGAGTGTGAGCAAAGTAACATGAAGGGATTCAGGGAAACTGGTTAGCCAGACTTGAGTCCTGCGCTCTGAAGGAGAGGTGTTGATATGTTGCAATTTTTTTTAACTGTAGTGTAGGCACGCCTCCGGCAAGACAGTGATGGAGTGAATGATGATGAAAGTGTTTCTTCTTTTTCGGTGCCTTGCCTTGGCTGTGTTTATATATATATATATATATATATATATATAGCAGTAGGCTGAGGTAGCGTTGACAAGACCAGGCCAGGAGGAGGTGGGGTGTGGAACAAGGCAGCTCACAGCTAGCATCAGTGGCTGTCTGTCCTGCACCACATCTGGCCTTTGTTGAGCAAGAACACTAATGACCCCAGTCACGCCCGTTATATGGCATCTTTATGTGAGAACAGTACTCACCTATATGTATCCACCTATATGTGGTTGCAGTGGTCGAGTCTCAGCTCCTGGCTATGTATACTGGCTGTGTATGTGTACTCATCTATATGTGGTTGCAGGGGTCAATTCATAGCTCCTGTTAGTTACCATTTTGTCCTAGGCACATGTCGATTAGACACTAGGCCTGTTGTATGTATCCTGTACTCACCTATTTGTGATTGCAGGGGTTGATTCATAGCTCCTGGCCCCGCCTCTTCACGGGTCGTTACTAGGTATACTCTCTGCTCCATGAGTCTTATCAATATCATACCTCTTAAAGCTATGTATGGTTCCTGCCTCCACTACATCACTTTCCAGACTGTTCCACTTCTTGACAACTCTATGACTGAAGAAATACTTCCTAACATCCCTGTGACTCATCTGAGTCTTCAACTTGCATGCATGCAATATATATATGTTAGTTACCATTTTGTCCTAGGCACATGTCGATTAGACACTAGGCCTGTTGTATATATGTGTGTGTGTGTGTAAGGAAACACTTCGAAATGTTTCGGCCCCGCCGGGAATTGAACCCGGGCCCTCCGTGCATGAAGCGAAAGCTTTAGCCACCATGCCATCGGGGCGTGTGTGGAAACAGGTTAGGAGTTGAAAGAAGAAGAGAAACAGAGAGAAGGTAGAGCAACAGTTAAGATAACCAAGCGATCAGTGGGAACATTAAGAGACGAAAACATGATCCTTTATTTTTTAGAAGTGGTGGAAAACTTTAAATATCGCGTTTTATGAAGTGATATTTATATTTTTACTGGTTGGACAAGTAGGCCAGCGTAAGGCGTCAGTTGAATGGCCCAAAGTTCCAAGGAGTGAGTCAGCAAGCAGCAGACATAAGGGGGATTACCAACAAACCCCTGGCTGTCTTCAAGCAGGCACTGGACAAGTACCTAAAGTCGGTACCTGACCAGCCAGGCTGTGGTTCGTACGTTGGACTGCGTGCGGCCAGCAGTAACAGCATGGTTGATCAGGCGCTGATCCAACATGAGGCCTGGTCACAGACCGAGCAGCAGGGGCGTTGACCACTGGAACTCTCTCCAGGTAAACTCCAGGTAAATTCATGACTATGACCCACGCCAGCAGAAATGTTCCCATTTCTCCTGACAAAATACTATGACCATTAGTGTGGCAACCAGGGCAAGATAAGTGTAGCACCCACCAGATTGGTGCAGATTGACTATCATCGCCAAACTAGCGCTTGAGGGCCTTGCCGACATCTAGTTGGTACCCGCCTGTTTATCTCCTCTGCCACTACTTGCTCTACAAAGGTCGTGACAAATCCCCTGGCAGCTGATTTTATTACCTTGCCCATCTTCTTGTTCAACTGTTTCACAAACGAAAGGTCCCGGATTCGATTTCTAGACCGGCGAAACGTATGGGCACTTTTCCATTACATCTCTGTGGTTCGTGCTTACCTATGAGTAAAAATAGGTACCTGTGTGTTAACTGGTCGTATCCAGGGAATAATTGCTATGCAAATGTGTTAGGAGTTCAAGTCCTTTTGGAAATCGAATAGGCAAACTGTCTTTTTGGAAGACTAGTTCCAGTAGAAGACGCATACGGACAATTATATTTATTAAAGGAAACGTTTAGCTACTAGTGGCTTCAGTCATAATACAGGGACACCTAAGAAGGAAGCATATATAAATGATAGAAATAGGTGACATTAACGAGATCGTATTACTTGGCCGGGCTGGCAAACAACTTGAAACGCCAAATGCTTGGAGACGCTGAAGTTGGACGACTTCTGTGGGATGGTGTGTGAGATTGCTATAATGGAGGCTTCTAAGCATTTCCATCGGCGCAGGTCATTCTCGTGGAGGACTAGTTCAACTGCTTCTGTGTTGCATAGAGACGTTGTTTAGGGCGTCACGGCTGCAAGCGTTCGCGAATCCCTAGTTCGAGGGACCTTGCCGTTTCTCCCACGTGCTTCTTGTCACATTCCCCAGTGTATGACGTAGATTCCTGCTATACCCTGTCAGGAAAATGTTTGGACTGGTTTTAGGATGTGAAGAATCCAATTTGTCATTTGGAATATTTGTGATAGCTTGTACATGCCTCTTCTGATTGGCTTCAAATCTTCGTTGCAGACTCACAAAATCGTAATAAAACGATTGCAAACAAACCATCCGTGCCGTGGTTTCTTCATTGTTGATATTTATCTCTATTAGAAGCTTATGCTATGCTCTCTAGTATTCCTTTAGCATATACTACTGAAGTAAGGAGAACTAGGTTTACTAAATAAGGGGATACCATTCTTAGGTCGCGCATCAAAAACAAAATAACCTTTTTCTTTTCTTTTCGCATGAAACCCATGAGACGGTGTGAACGTTAGTTTCCAAAGCAACACATTTCAGATATATTTTATCTTTATTCATTACGTTTGAGATTTAAATCGAAATGCAGACATGATCAAAAAGATATTAAAAATTTCAGCATTAATTTAGAAAGTATGAACGTGGTAAGATCAAGTGTAAAGTACCTATGCTTCCCCTGACATGATGTTATCCTAAGATCAAGTGTAAAGGTACACATTCTTTTCCCTGACATGATGTTATCCTAAGATCAAGTGTAAAGTTTACCTTACAGAAACTGTAATTAGTTAGACGTGTATAACTTAATTCCACAAATACTCTGCAAATATAAAGTCAACAAAATTACTACAGTCACAACACACTACGAATGTAAGGTCAACAAGTGACCACAACCACAATACACTACGAATGTAAGGTCAATAAGTGACCACAACCACAATACACTACAAATGTAAGGTCAACAAGTGACCACGGTGGTCTGGTGTCCAAAGCTCTCGCTTCACACACGGAGGGCCCGGGTTCGATTCCCGGCGGGTAGAAACATTTCGACGTGTTTCCTTACACCTGTTGTCATGTTCACCTAGCAGCAAATAGGTACCTGGGTTGTTAGTCGACTGGTGTGGGTCGTATCCTGGGGGGACAAGATTAAGGACCCCAATGGAAATAAGACAGACAGTCCTCGATGACGCACTGACCTTCTTGGGTTATTCTGGGTGGCTAACCTTCCGGGGTTAAAAATCCGAAGAAATCTTAACCACAATACACTACAAATGTAAGGTCAACAAGTGACCACAACTACAATACACTACGAATGTAAGGTCAACAAGTACCCACAATACACTACAAATGTAAGGTTAACAAGTGACCACAACTACAATACACTACGAATGTAAGGTCAACCAGTGACCACAACCACAATACACTAGAAATGTAAGGTCAACAAGTGACCACAACTACACTACAAATGTAAGGTCCACAACCACAATACACTACAAATGTAAGGTCAACAAGTGACCATAACCACAATACACTACAAATGTAAGGTCAACAAGTGACTACAATACACTACAAATGTAAGGTCAACAAGTGACCACCACAACCACAATACACTACAAATGTAAGGTCAACAAGTGACCACAACCACAATACACTACAAATGTAAGGTCAACAAGTGACTACAATACACTACAAATGTAAGGTCAACAAGTGACCACAATACACTACAAATGTAAGGTCAACAAGTGACCACAACCACAATACACTACAAATGTAAGGTCAACAAGTGACCACAATACACTACAAATGTAAGGTCAACAAGTGACCACAACCACAATACACTACAAATGTAAGGTCAACAAGTGACCCACCAATACATACAAATGTAAGGTCAACAAGTGACCACAACCACATAACAAATGTAAGGTCAACAAGTGACCACAACCACACTACAAATGTAAGGTCAACAAGTGACCACAACCACAATACACTACAAATGTAAGGTCAACAAGTGACCACAACCACAATACACTACAAATGTAAGGTCAACAAGTGACCATAACCACAATACACTACGAATGTAAGGTCAACAAGTGACCACAATACACTACAAATGTAAGGTCAACAAGTGACCACAATACACTACAAATGTAAGGTCAACAAGTGACCACAACTACAATACACTACGAATGTAAGGTCAACCAGTGACCACAACCACAATACACTACAAATGTAAGGTCAACAAGTGACCACAACTACACTACAAATGTAAGGTCAACAAGTGACCACAACCACAATACACTACAAATGTAAGGTCAACAAGTGACCATAACCACAATACACTACAAATGTAAGGTCAACAAGTGACCACAACCACAATACACTACAAATGTAAGGTCAACAAGTGACCACAACCACAATACACTACAAATGTAAGGTCAACAAGTGACCACAACCACAATACACTACAAATGTAAGGTCAACAAGTGACCACAACCACAATACACTACAAAATGTAAGGTCAACAAGTGACCACAACCACAATACACTACAAATGTAAGGTCAACAAGTGACCACAACCACAATACACTACAAATGTAAGGTCAACAAGTGACCACAACCACAATACACTACAAATGTAAGGTCAACAAGTGACCACAACCACAATACACTACAAATGTAAGGTCAACAAGTGACCACAACCACAATACACTACAAATGAAAGGTCAAACTGATTATGATTCCGCTTTCAAATTTTTCTCTTCGTATTATCATGTCTAGAAAATTCACTCAAATTAATTTAAACAGCAAGTTATTCATATTGTCAAAGTGTGTGTGAATGGCGAGCCTTAAAATGTATCATTGACGGGGCTTAATGAGTATGATTACAGCAGGTGCAACAGGTATGTGAATTAAGCTTTAGTCGTGCCGGGCTTCAGTGGTGGTGGTGGTAGTGGTAGGTGGGTGGAGTGGTGGTTGTGGTAGTGGTAGGTGGGTGGAGTGGTGGTGGTGGTAGTGGTAGGTGGGTGGAGTGGTGGTTGTGGTAGTGGTAGGTGGGTGGAGTGGTGGTGGTGGTAGTGGTAGGTGGGTGAAGTGGTGGTGGTGGTAGTGGTAGGTGGGTGGAGTGGTGGTGGTGGGTGGGTGAGGCAGTGATAGTGGTGATGGGGTTGTGATTGTAACGCTGGTGGTGGGTGGGTGGTAATGGTGAGTGGGTGGTTGTGGCGGGTGGGTGGTAATGGTGAGTGGGTGGTAGTGGAGGGTGGGTTGGGGTGGTGTGGTGGGCTTGCATGTCCACACAGATCATCTGCCACAGACCTGTAAGTAAGTTTATTCAGGTATACACAAATACAGTTACATAGAGTATCATACATAGCAGCATATGTGTACAGAACCCAGGATAACCCAAAAAAAAGTCAGAGTGACTTATTTCCAGTGGGGTCCTTTTACCTTATTATTTTACTATGAAGGAGATAATATCTTATTATTATACTATAAAGGATATATACTAGGAATAAGGTAAAAAGAATTATTTACATTTACATATGTGTTAGATAAAAAAATAATCATTCTCCTCCCTTTCTGTCGCTACATTCATTAGGTACCTTTTGGCTCTCTTCTTGAACTGGCTTATGCTATGACTGGCTTTGACATGTGCAGGCAGTCTGTTCCATTCCTTTATTGCCGTTCAATAAAAAGTGTTTGAAGCCTGACATGCAACAAGTACACTTAACAGTATGATATTACCAATGATTTCTCACTTTCGCTAGAGCGCCGTAACTGCATCACGTTTCGATTAAATATATATTTTATAAAGCTCATACTAGAGTGATACATCCGGCTTACTAGCCTTGTTCAAGATTGAAGCTGGAAGCTTGAAGCTTGAAGCTGGAATCTTGAAGCCTACAAATGTGACTGGAACAGACTGTGGGCCTAATAAGGATCAAAACAAATCAAGCTCTGCTCTGTGTAAAGAGAAAAATAAACGATTTTTTTCACAGAATGGTAAAGTTATTTAGGTATAATGTTCGTCAGGAAACAAGACAAGTGTTTCCTGACGCGGGTCTTAGTCATATGATGACCCACAATTGGAGCTTTTGGTCATCTGACCGAGGCCTTCCACTGGCTTACCGGTCCACCCCTTTGAAAACTATGGTTAATATTATAACCATTTTATAGTGTATAATATTATTATTATTATTGTTTCTAATATTGAGTTTAGGTCCTAATCTGAACTCGTGTATTATTTTATTATGTAAAATACAAGCACGTTATCCATTCCCCGGTAACAATTATTATTTCTTGTGTAGAATTTTATTTGGGGTTATTTTACAAAAATAATACATTTTGGCATGAGCGACACGTTATAGCCAATCAATGGTAAGTATTAAGTCGTGTAATGCTCATGGCCAATCAAAGCAGCGCAAACAAAGACGTGTTAGTCCCATATCTACTGCTTGCGGAGTAAGGCAAAGTTGCGTCAGGTTATTTTATGTTGGGTTACGTTGGGTTTCCTTAGGATATGCTACGTTTCTTACTTGTTTCTCAAAATAAACCCACCTATCCCACATAACTCACAGCTATTCTGAATTATGTGATTCGTACCAGCTTAGCTTAAACTTTGTTATTAGCCATATGTTTACCTAATACACCCATAACAAAGGATGTTTTCCTCTCATAATCCCTCATATAGGATGGTTTTCCTGGATTACTCCATACAGGACGATTCCTCTGTAATACTTCACCATACAGAATAGTTTTCCTGTCATACTTTACAGGTTCAGAAGCTTGCGACATGTACGTATATAGTTTACAGCACGCGTACATTCCTAATTCACAGTTCGAACATTCGTAACTAAGACAGCTAACAAACAGCAAATTCCAAAAGATAATGAAATGAAAATTAAAGTGGAAAAATATGGATGCTCGTGGCTTAGTTGGTAGCGTCCTCAGTTGGCAACGTCCTCAGTTGGCAGCGTCCTCAATTGGAAGCGTCCTCAGTCGGTTGCGTTCTCAGTTGGTAGCATCTTCAGTTGGCAGCGTCCTCAGTTGGCAGCGTCCTCAGTTGGCAGCGTCCTCAGTTGGCAGCGTCCTCGGTAGCGTCCTCAGTTGGCAGCGTCCTCAATTGGTAGCGTCCTCAGTTGGCAGCGTCTTCAGTTGGCAACGTCCTCAGTTGGTAGCGTCCTCAGTCGGTTGCGTCCTCGGTTGATAGCATTTTCAGTTGGCCGCAGCGTCCTCAGTTGGATGAAACGTTAGGCACGTTTCCTTACACCTGCTATCTTTATTCACCTATCAGTAAGTGGGTACTTAGGTGATGTGATTTTGTCTGCAGAAAAGGAAAAATTTCTCGTTCTTGTCATATGTTGACCTATATAGTAAGAGTTTTGGGCATGTGACGGAGGTCGTCCGTTGGCATTTCTATACAGCTGTGTTTACCTAACCCTTTAAGAGTTGGGAAGGAGTGCCTTGTGTCTACTGAAGGCTTTTTATCCAAGAAACTGGAGCTGCCCTCTCCTCTGATCAAGCCTGATTACTTCCATTATCCAGGAGCTGCATAACCTGGCAGATTTAGCGATTTCTTATGTTTATCTAGCATCCTATCATTCAGGCTGGTTATTCATCCAGTGGATGCGATGAATGTTAGTTTGTTCTAGTAGACTTCACATGGACATTTGGGGTCATCATTCCAAGAAGAGGTTATACTTGCTCCAAATAAGAGTTAATTCCGGTTCTGGAGTTTCTTAAACATGGACATTACGATATCTTAGGGTAGTTTGTCATTATCAATCACAGTACTACAGGTTATGTTGAAAGCATTTTTCCGTTTATGTAGAGTCCTGGATGTCACCCCTGCTAGGCTTCGGCTGGCAAGTTTGCACCACCACTTGTCAACTTTTTCAGAGTATTATTTATTTATTGTCACGCTGTGTCTTGTGCCGGAAAGTAAAAAAAAAAAAAAGATCCATGAATTCAGGGACAACTCACTGACCTCTCTTGCCCTTGTTTACCTAACAGTAAGTGGGTCACATCCCATGGGCAGGTGTTTGTATACCTCATACAGGACTAGGCTTTGAAATGAGTAGTTAGGATAGCAGCTCACACAGTAAATTCAACTGTGTAAATAAAAGAGGTCAGAATAATTTATCTACAATGGCGCATTACCAGCCATTCTGACTATGAATATTGTAATTATCTCATAAAATATTTTATTATTAGGGATCTAATAGTAATAATCATAACCATAGTTTTTAAAGGGATGGCCCGGCAAGCCAACGGAAGGCCTCGGTCAGATGACCAAAAGCTCCAGCTGCGGGTCATTATATAAATAAGACCAGCGTCAGGAAACACTTGTCCTGTTTCCTGACAAACCTTACCTAACCTACCTGGAGTTTACCTGGAGAGAGTTCCGGGGGTCAACGCCCCCGCGGCCCGGTCTGTGACCAGGCCTCATGGTGGATCAGAGCCTGATCAACCAGGCTGTTACTGCTGGCCGCACGCAGTCCAACGTACGAACCACAGCCAGGCTGGTCAGGTACCGATTTTAGGTGCCTGTCCAGTGCCTGCTTGAAGACATCCAGGGGTCTATTGGTAATCCCCCTTATGTACGCTGGGAGGCAGTTGAACAGTCTTGGGCCCCTGACACTTATTGTGTTGTCTCTCAACGTGTTAGTGGCACTCCTGCTTTTCATTGGGGTATGTTACATCGTCTGCCGAGTCTTTTGCTTTCGTAGGAAGTGACTCTCGTGTGCAAGTTTGGTACTAATTCCTCTAGGATTTTCCAAGTGTATATAATAATGTATCTCTCCCGCCTGCGTTCTAGGGAGTACAGGTTTAGGATCTTCAAGCGTTCCCAATAACTGAGGTGGTTTATCGCAGTTATGCGTGCCGTGAAGGTTCTCTGCACATTTTCCAGGTCAGCAATTTCACCTGCCTTGAAAGGTGCAGTTAGTATGCAGCAATATTCCAGCCTAGATAGAACAAGCGACCTGAAAAGTGTCAACATGGGCTTGGCATCCCTGGTTTTGAAGGTTCTCATTATCCATCCTGTCATTTTTCTAGCAGATGCGATTGCTGCAGTGTTATGGTCCTTGAAGGTGAGATCCTCTGACATGATCACTCCCAGGTCTTTGACATTAGTTTTTCGCTCTATTGTGTGGTTGGAATTTGTTTTATACTCCGATGAGATTTTAATTTCCTCACGTTTTCCATATCTGAGTAATTGAAATTTCTCATCATTGAACTTCATATTGTTTTCTGCAGCCCATTTAAAGATTTGGTTGATGTCTGCCTGGAGTCTTGTAGTGTCTTCAATGGTGGACACTGTCATGCAGATTCGGGTGTCATCTGCAAATGAAGACACGGCACTGTGGCTTATGTCCCTGTCTATGTCCGATATGAGGATGAGGAACAAGATGGGAGCAAGTATTGTGCCTTGTGGACCATATCATGAACTTTTAAGTAGTTATTTCTGTAACTTCACTAGCTGTCAGAAGATTACATAGGCACATACTGAGCCAGATCACTGGACCTATTATGTGACTTCTGTAATCTTTGGATTACCTCGCATGGGTATGGGGTACGTGATGAAGCTGTTTAACTAATAAAATAGTGTCTTATTAACTATTTTGAACATTAAAGAGTAGGTAAAAATCACACTTACTTCAGGCTAGCTTTTATTCTGACCAGCGGTCCTGGGGTTAACGTAGGGTATTTCAAGAAAGCCAAATAGTGTGACTTATTTCCATTGGAGTCCTTTTAAGGTACTCCCCAGGATGCGACCCTCAGCAGGCGACTAACTTTAAGTATCTATTTACAGCTAGGTAACAGGTTAAGCAGGTGTTAGGAGACTTGTCCATACCTCTTTCTCCGCCCAGTATTTGACCCAAGTCATTGAGGTTGTGAGCCAAACGATATGCTACTGAGCCAGGAATATACATTCCAGGTTGTATAGGAGAAGCTTCTTCCCATAAAATTGCATTACAAGCATCAAGTTACGGGAATAGTGTTAATAATTTTAAATTAACATTTGACAATGAAGAATTTGTTATTCTGATTGTTTCTCATGGATTTTATATGTATTTGATTTTTCATTCTTCACAATTTATTCTTTGTCCCATGTAAAGACAATTCCTCCTTATCTGTCCATACATAACTTGTTTTAATATAAAGAATAACACTCCAGATATACAGAACACATCTCCTGCAAGATTTTCTCGCAATGAACAGAAGCGCTCATCGTGGAAGGTGTAATGGACGTATGTACAGAGCAACGGTCAAAATACAATACATATGGTGTAGGTGTGCAGGCCCTGCATGTTGCAGCAAAAAAAAAAAAAACATGATTGATATCCTTCCCAGGAGGATTTCTCTTATAAAGAGAGTCTGGCGAGGCAAAGTAGCTCTTATGACCACGTGGCTCAAGGCTTACATATCTGGCAATACTCTTAAAATGAAACAGAGAAACTGGGATCTGTTAAAATCTTGTTACATACACTTAAAACAATGCCAGATATGTTGATGCGTTAGATATGGTTATCACATTAATTCTAACATAACCGGAAAATACAATTGATTGGAAACCTTCTGTCAATTCGAGAGTTTACGAGCGTAAAGAATACCCCTTTTAAATATAATTTTATCTTAAATTATCAAATACACTTTAGATTTTACATAAAACACAAAAATCGTTTTGTTGTTCTAGTAGGAATGCGCGTTAATTCCTATAAATTTAAAGTGAAGAGGGGAGAAAGGAGCAAAAATATAGAATGACAAGAGAAACAGTATTGGAACGTCTTAGGAAAACATTAGGGTGGCAGCCATATTATCGGTCCAGCAGGATCCTGGGTGTACGCCCATCTCACCTTAACAACACATTACACGTGCAATGGAAGAAACTAAGATCATTTATCACATAGATGACGAGGAAACTCCGTATTTAGTGAAAATTCCCAAAGCCCCTGACAAAGTGACGTTATCAGACTTCAAGAATGTACTCAACAGACCAAGTTACAAATTTTTTTTCAAGTCAATGGACGATGATTTTGGGTAAGTTGTAAATGCCGGAGCATAATGGAGGAGGAATATATTGCTAGCAAGGACAGCGCTAAATAATCAGGACTCCATAACACAGAATAAGTTGGTTACATAGAGTTCAGGATACTATGAATGAGACGGTCAAGCCATTTAAATGCTCGAATATGCATTATTGTCTCTAGAAACAAACGATTATTTCTTAATGTTAATGAAAACGAAAAAAAAAATGTTTAATGTAGTTTTGTATATACTTTGTCGAAAACCCTAAGAGTTTCAGTGATTAGATGGTGACATTCCATTTTATGCCGAGTGATGTTATTTACTTGGTAATTGAACTTCACCCAAATACTACACAAATGTGTAGTGTAACCATAGATGACATGTGGGAGATTTAAATAACATGTACACTCAGGAGTGGATGTGGTTACATAATGGATGGTTGGTTGTTAATGACAGCTGTCTATTTAACTTTGGCCTACAAGGTTTTGCCATTTAAAAATGGAAGATATTATGTACACTGTATTATGTCTAAGCAGTAACATATTTAAAATGGTATACAGTAATGACAAACTGATGATAAATTAGGTGCATGCAACATTAAGCATCTTCATTGACAAAATTTTTGCCTTTGCTGCAAGCATCATTAGTCAAATATAAAGATGAATTACAGTCCTGGAGATAGTAGATGAAGTGGAAAGATAGTTGTGTGGGGTTACCCAGTCTCTTAAATGGTATCCAAGTAAGTACAGTGGTCCCTCGGTTTTCGTGCATCTCCAAACTCGAACATTTATGTAAGTGTATTTTCGTAAGTGCTGTTGCAAGTATATTTTTGGGGGTCTGAAATAGACTAACCTACGTGACATTATTTCTTAAGGAAGTAAATTTGTTCGGTAATGGCACTTGAGCAGCATTCTGGAACGAATTTTCGGCGAAAACCGAGGGACTACTGTAACTGAATTTCAAAGTCACCAACATCAGCAGGTTATTAAAAGATATTACAAGGACCTCAGTAGGTAATTTACACATGTAATTATGCATGATAATTGTAATCACTAAATTTGTGTAACTGTACTTATGTATACCTGTACCTAAGTTAACTTACTTATTTACTTACAAGTTTGGTGACTTGGTCAAATATATCGACAAGTTATCCAACAACATAAATGCTGTAATTTATTAATGTTAATGTTATTATCCTTGATACTGATTTGATACTTCTGTACTTTAATTCTGTATGAGTTTTTGTCTATTTTTTGTGACATTGAAATGTGTATTTTTGTCTTAAGCGACATTGAAATATTTCCAGAATGGTATTGTATGTAGTCACTGATATTTATGCTCCCAGTAATATTGTAAATATGTCAGCTTTAATTGCTGTTTAATATATTATCCATGGCAGGTGTAATTAACATGTTACTTTTAATACTTGTTATTGATAAATTAACATTAAAGTAACCCACACTCAACAGTACGGAAATGAATATGTTTTGAACTACTGTAGACCATTCTTGGGCATTATTTCTGTATGGTTAAGATGTCTAGTGGCTCAGTTGGCAGTGCACTCGCCTCAGATACTGAGTGTCCATGATTCAGTCTGCCACAGGTGGAAATATTGGGCATGTTCTCTCATACCTGCTGTCTCTGGAATTAAGTCACTCTGTCTGACTTTTTTGGGTTATCCTAGGTTCTCTACACATATGCTGCTATGTATGATAATCTATGTAACTGTATTTGTGTATACCTGAATAAACTTACTTACTTACTTACAGTAAGTAGGTACCTGGGTGTTAGTAGACTGTTGTGGGTTGCATCCTGGGGGGACACACTCAAAGAACCTCAGTGGAAGTAAGATGCACTGTCCCTTTGTTGGGTTATCCTAAGTGTATTAAGACAAATACAATTCAGTATAATTTTTATTTCTTTATGCAATACAAATAATGTAGTTTACATACAATAAAACATTGGTAGGCACAAAAGAAACCCACTAATTATGCAGTGCATTTTGTTCAAACTAATCCTAATGCTTAAATATTTCTTAAGAACTAGACGTAGACTATTAAGTAGGATTTCTTCTGCAGTTAACTACAATCATAAGTACAATAAGAAAGGTAGCTAATGAACAAATTGTCAGTAACAAAAGTATTACATATTTCAAACTGATTCAGTGAACTTCAGTTTTGTGGAGTGACTGAACAGAGATGAAGAGACTGCAAGTTACTTAGTTACAATGGAAATACAGTGGGGCAAGATGTGTTACCAATTTTGTATGGGAGTTGAAAGAAGGCTGGAAGAACAGGGATGGAATTGGATACAAGCTGGTTTTGTTTGACATAGTGTATTGCTGTTTCAATTTTAGGGAGATGAGGTGCTTTTTAATAATAGCTGTGTTATGCGTATGTATTCTGTTGCAGCTGTCAAGGACTCGTACTACTGTGCCTACTACATATATAGTAGGCACAGTAGTATGAGTTCATATTTTGTATATACAGTATTAGTAAATTCAAGCTTTTGAAGAGTGGGGGATTGTGTTGTCTGGCACTGGAATGGGTGTTGGTCTGCACAATGGCTTTTAGTTGAGTTATTAATGGTTTTAGGTGATTTAGTGTAGTAGATCCCCAGACACAAATACCATAGGTGAGGTAAGGATAGATTAGATAGTAGTACAATGGAAGTAGTGTTGTTTGAGGTACACATTAATTTATCTAGGAGAGGATGCCTACTGTTTTGGAGATTTTCTTGGTTATGTGTTGGGTGTGGGTATTAAATTTTGAGTTGGTCAAAGTGGTGACCTAAGAATTTACCCTCATTGTGTTTTACAGTGGGAGAACCGTTGATCATTATGTTTGGAAACAGAGCTTCAAAAATCCAACTAAAGATCATGTAGTGGGCTTTGTTAATATTAAGGGTGAGTTTGTTGGTAGTCATCCACATGGATGTTTTAAGGAACTCATCATTAACAGTGCTGCTGAGAGAAATTGCATTTGAGTGGAAGATGACAATAGTTGTCATCTGTGAACAGAACAGAACAGGCTCAAGATGAGATGAGGTGCCTTGGGGAGATCATTGATGTATATGAGGAAGAGCAAAGGGCCAAGAGCACTTCCTTGAGACACTCATACATTGACAGGCTGAGTTGATGAGGTTATGCTGTGGGTGGAAACATACTGGTGTCTATTGCTAAGATAAGACTTTAAGTATGCAAGGGTTTGACCTCTGACCCCATATGTGGGTTACTTGACTGCACTGCCCATATGATCAGTGTATGGTTAACTCAACATAAAAGCATTACACATGAATAGATGGGTAATAGTACAAGATACTGACATTATGGTAAGGAGAAGATTGCAGTTACTTTTTTTTTTAACACCAACTGCCTTCCACTGGTGCAAGGTGACCTGAAAAAGAAGAAACAACAGTTTTTTCTTCTTTTTACATTTAGTAATTTATACAGGAATAGGGGTTACTAGCCTCTTGGATTGCAGTTATAAATCCTTAATTGATGTTTTGCCCATGCAGTGGACTTTTATCAAGTTGCAAGCAGATTTGTTTTTTGACAATGAAGCCCACTCAAAACATCATTAGTAAAGTTCATATAAAAATTTGCTTCAGTGACACTATTTGCACAGTAGTTTGGGTACATATATAGTTTAGGGGCTGGTGTGAGTTGATTGAAAATTTTTGAAAATGTTTAATATTATTTGGGTTTTATCATTGATATAATTTAATTCTGTGGAAATGGTAAGAAACAGGAAAGCATTGGTTGGTAATAGTCTTGTTTGAGTGGAATAACTCTAAGTAATCTTCAGCACAAACCTTGACTACGAAATCGTAATGCACGTCACAACCACTCAGTGTCAAGCGTCAGAGGTCAGAACCACTGTAGCGGGCCAGTGGCTTACGCGACGGTCTGATCTGACTTGTGACAACCTGGGTGGTGACTTGGCCTGCTAGCATGGGCCATTAGGCCTGCTGCAGCATTCGTTCTTTCTTATGTTATTTTAGTAAGACTTATTTAGGATGGGCCAGTAGGTCTTAATGCCGTATAATGGTTGGGTGTGAGTAAGATCTGCCTAACATGGGCAAGTAGGTCTACTGCAGTGCTCTTCTACCTTTGTTTATCAACTGTCACATTTTCATTTATTTTTTTTCTTGACTTTTGGCTAAAATATATTTTGAATTAAAATAATTTTATCCCTTTTAAAGTTTCTCAAACAACTTATCCTTGAGATGTATAAAAAAATTAAGGATTTTTTGGCAAAATATCAGGGGAGGGGGGTCATCCTATATGTGGAGTCAGGCTATAGTCCAGTATATAATATAGTAAATTTCAATTAAAAGTACAGTAATTACTTTCACATATGGTTTTATAAGTGTGATTTATTTGAGTTTAAATTTTCAGTGGTGCAATGGCCACTCAAAGGATTAAGAATTACAAGCATTCTTAGTGTTGATTGCCCATTCTCTCTTGACTACTTGTTTAATGACCATACTTTTGATATAACACCATATCTTAAAGATTATTATTTTACGGAATATTACTGTGCATTATTTACACAATTTTTATGTTTTGTAAAAATAATTTATAACTTTCCACTCCTAATTTTTGACCCTTTGACAATCTCAATTCTGTAGTCAGATTCCTTATATCAGTAAATAGGAAATGAGTCACTTAGAATAGCTGGCAGATATTTAAGGTTATAGATTAGATTAATTTTTCTCCTTTGCCACTCACATCTCTGAGGTTTATAGCATGAGTTATTTTGTGGAATATTTGAAATTCAGAACAAATCCCTTTGCATCACTTATGTTTCTGGGTTATATCCGTCCCTCAAAAATTTTAGGAAGAGTGATTCTGTATTTCTAATCCCTTGGCAAAAAATATGTTGTAAAGGTGTTATTCATTTTGTTTTCAGAGTAGTGAAAGAAGAAATAATAGATGACGATGCACCGCTTCCATGCTTCAATGGCAGAGTAGTTTCTTGGGTGAGTATCAGTGGTATAATTATTTTAGTAGATAAGATCTTCATTAATAAATTTTTTTTTGTGAAGAACCAAGATATTATGTTTTCCTAAATTTCTGTTCCTTAATTGTTGACACTTTGTCCTATACAATATGCAGTATGTTTACAGTACGTACGTGCATTGCATGAAAGTTTTCCTAATTCCCTATCATTGAGAGTACACACATTTTACACTGCAGCATGTTTAAAAAATAACTATAGTAATTAGTTTTATTTATTATAAGATTTTCTATAATGAAAATATAGCCTCAGCAGTGATTGAATAAGTGTTGAGGAAGAACAAAGCTTGCCTCCTGGCACTGAGAGCTCCTCATGCTGGGATTTTCTATTGGCTGTCTCCAGTTCCTCTCTTGGCACATGACTTGACCCACAGACCATCCACATTGGTGTTGTACTTTGCTTCCCCTATCCTCACCAAACACAAGTGTATCTGCAGCACCACATTGGTAAACCAATTTGGGTACCATGGTATTGTTTGTCATAGATTTGAAGGAAAGAATGTAGGACATATAAGGTTAACATCATTTTCAAGCAGAGCTTTGCCAACTATGCAGATCCAATGGCAACCAGAAACATCCAGATGAAGTTACATTGCAAGCCTGGACAGATGGCTGCAAGGTGATGGAACGTCTAGTTAATAGACGTTTGATGTGGTATTTAGAGACACACAATAGTCTCTCCCCTAGTCAATATGGCTTCTGTAAGGGCCGTTCTGCCATTGACCTCTTGCTGCGCTTGGATACGTATATTCGTAATGCCTTTGCGAATAACCATTCGGTTATCGCTATCTTTTTCGACCTTGAGAAGGCTTATGACACAACTTGGAGATATAATATCTTGGCCCAGGCCCACTCCTTAGGCCTCCGAGGCAACCTACCATTCTTTCTTAAGGCCTTCTTAACTGACAGACATTTCCGGGTCCGGGTTAGTAATGAACTCTCCCCGGAATTTGTCCAAGCTGAAGGTGTCCCTCAGGGATGTGTTCTGAGCACAACACTCTTTCTGCTTGCTATAAATAATCTGGCATCTGTTCTCCCATCCAATATTTGGTCATCGCTCTATGTGGATGACTTTGCTATAGCTTGTGCAGGTGCTGACTGTCACCTCATTGCAGTTTCCCTCCAGCATGCCATCAACCGGGTTTCTGATTGGGCCACCACTCATGGGTTTAAATTTTCTAGTGGCAAAACTCATCAAATTACGTTTACTAGACGTTCAGTGGTCTCTGATCATCCATTGTACCTATACGGCTCACGTATCACAGAACGTGATACAGTCAGGTTTCTCGGCCTCCTGTTCGACCGTCGATTGTCCTGGAAACCTCACATTACCTCTCTGAAGGCAACTTGTCACACCAGGCTGAACCTTCTTAAAACCCTCGCACATCTTTCATGGGGGGCTGATCGTAGAACTCTCCTTCGCCTACATTCAGCCCTAATTTTGTCGAAACTCGATTATGGTGACCAGATATATTCGGCGGCCTCCCCTGCTACTCTTTCCATCCTTAACCCTTAAACTGTCCACACGTAGATATACGTTCACTCGCGTAGCTGACCGAGTATTTTGAGAAAAAAATAAATTGTTCTTTTTCTTTAAAATGAAGAGTGCATTTTGTTTGTCATTCCCACATTTTGTAGTACTACACACACAGAGTGCACAGACCCATTCTCTAATCTCTAGGCAACTCAGGCTTATCATGGCAAGGTTAAAAGCATTTGAAAAAAAACGTAGATCTACGTTCGGTCAGCTACGCGAGTGAACGTATATCTACGTGTGGACAGTTTAAGGGTTAATCCCATCCATCACCAGGGATTACGCTTATGCCTTAGTGCATTTCGTTCTTCCTCGGTTGAGAGCCTCTATGTAGAAGCGAACATTCCATCCTTATCCGATCGTCGTGATGCACATTGCATTCGCTATTTTGTTCGCTCTCATGACCTCCGCAATCCTTCCATGTATAGGATTGTTACAGATGTTAGTAGGCGCTCTTTATTTGTTCGTCGCCCCTGCTTACTTCGTCCCTTTTCTCTTCGTCTACATTCACTCCTGTCTTCCCTTCAGCTCCCACCTCTATATGTTCATGTGACATCTCCCTTTCCCCTGCCCCCTTGGGAAGTTCCTGCTGTCCGTGTCTGTTCTATTCCTCTACCTTGCGCGAAAGCCCAACTACCTATGGCGGCTTCTCGCTCTTTCTTTCTAGACCATTTCCGTTCTCATTCCCATGCCATCGCAGTATACACCGATGGTTCAAAGTCATCTGACGGCGTCGGATTCGCAGCAGTGTTTCCGGACAGCGTCGTACGAGGGCATCTATTACCCTCGGCTAGCATATTTACGGCTGAATTGTATGCCATTCTTGTGGCACTTATCCGTATTGCATCTATGCCTGTGTCACCATTTGTGGTCGTTTCAGACTCCCTTAGTGCTTTACAGGCTATCCGTAAAATTGATACACCTCACCCCCTAGTTCTTCGTATCCACCTTTGGTTACGCCGTATCTTTAGCAAGCATAAAGATATTGTCTTTTGTTGGGTCCCTGGTCATGTTGACGTACAGGGCAGTGAACAGGCAGACACTGCTGCGCGGTCAGCGGTACATGACCTTCCAGTTTCATATAGAGGTGTTCCTTTTACGGACTATTTTGCGGTCATTGCTACCCACCTTCGCACCCGTTGGCAACAACGCTGGTCTGACCTGCTGAATAACAAACTTCATTCTATTAAACCGGTTATAGGTTTCTGGCCTTCTTCTTGTCACCAATGTCGAGGTTGGGAGACTACACTCTCCCGTATTCGCATCGGCCACACTCGTCTTACTCACAGGTATCTCATGGAGAGGCTCCCTGCCCCTCTCTGTGAGCATTGTCAGGTTTCAGTGTCTGTTCGACATAATATTCTGTTGGACTGCCCACTCTATCAACGAGGACGCAGAATTTACCTCCAACGGCGTCTTCACTCTGCGGCCCTTTCTTTACCTTCCCTTCTTGCAGATGGACCCTCCTTTAATCCTGACTCTCTCGTTGACTTTTTGACAGAAACTGACTTACTACACAAACTCTGAAGATTATACCTCTAGCACCTCCCTCAGTCCCTTCTACCTTGATCTCTTGCTACCCTCTATCCCTGCACTATCCACCATCCTGCTGCACTCCATATCCTACTAATCATCCATCTCCCTCTTACAACCCATTCTCCCTGCATCCTGCAATAACCTGCAGCGCTGTATAACCCCTGTGGTTTAGCGCTTCTATTTGATTATAATAATAATAATGGACAGATGGCAAGCAGGTGTACATGCACATTCGCTGATACCTGTCTGCAATACAGCTGGGAGGAAGGGAGGGGTCACTGCCAACTTCAAGGAGTTGAAGATGATTAGAAAATATGATGAACTCTCCCATCATTGTTTGTTCCCATAGGTTCAGAGACCTTTGGCCCATGGGGAAAGAACACATCTATGTTCCTTAAGGAGCTAGTTAGAAGTTTCATCAGGGCTACTAAGGATTCCAGGGTAGCTAGTTTCCTGTTCCATTTGCTCATTGCTGCAGTTCAGAAGGGGTAATGCCTGTTATATCATGTGTATGCACCAAAACTCTTGAGGAGCTGGATGAGATATTCGTAATGTAATTTTTGATAAACACTTGTATTTATAGTGCCCCTCAAACCTCATGTTTTGTATGCCCCATCTGAAATTTGTGTTCTAGTGCATATACAATACAAATCACAGAAGGGGTGGGGCTTGAACCCATGACAGGCAAGTCCTAAAATTCAGTGCATTACAGTTTGAAGCTCTAATAGTTATAAAGCCTCGTTAAACAAAATTGTAATGAGTTGTATAATAAAAATTAAATGATGTATTAAAGAAATGTATCAGCTCTCAAATTATAAAGGAAAACTGGGGTATGTTGTCTTATGAACCATTATCAACTCATGAGTGTCTTAAAGGCAGAAATTTTTGGGTCAGCTGGAAGTGAGGAGATGGTAGGAGTTGCAAAATAGTATTTGAAATATCACTTCAGGAAAACGGGAGGAACAGGTAATAAAGTAAACTGAAATGTTGAGGATGAGGGGGGGGGAGTAAAAGAGATGTAGATGTACCAAATTGCTAGGAAGTGTATTAGTGTGATTGCCTAGCAAGAATTTTAACCATAAACAAAGGGTATCCATTAATCTCAGCCCTCCTGTACCTTCATTTGGTTAGGCATTTTTGTCATGTACTCTCTTTAGCTCTTGCTCTATTTTTATGCTTTCTTTCTGCATTACTAGTCTTCCAATAGTTTCTTGTTCTTAATAATTTTGCTCTCTCATAAACTAGTAGTCTAACTAATACTCAAATTGGTAACAAAATTAAATGGGAATAACACTTTACTTCATTTCCTTAAGTTAATGTTCTGACCGCTCTTAACTTTTTTTGTGTTGAGAGCAAGCATATACTACTATACACAGTTGCAGAATGTACATTTATTATTTATTATTGATTCTTACTCTATCCTTTCTGTATCATTGAATCTCAGCTTTTGGAGCTTTGAGATTTCTCTTCTGCAATGC
This sequence comes from Cherax destructor, assembly GCA_009830355.1. Lineage (NCBI taxonomy): Eukaryota > Metazoa > Arthropoda > Malacostraca > Decapoda > Parastacidae > Cherax > Cherax destructor. The sequence goes on along the minus strand of WNWK01001862.1, from coordinate 91,958 downwards.
ATTCTCATTGCTGTTTCCTGATCTTATAAACCCAGCCTTTTCTCATGCTAAATTTTTTTTTTTCTTTTTATACATAATTCTATAATGAAATATGTTCTTTCCCTTTCTTATGTTTTGATTTAGGGTTCCCAATTATACTTATTTTGACCGTTGATATTAAAACTTTTATTTCTGCAAACTAAAATATGCTGAAGTAACCTTGTAAATATTTGTTAGTCACATTGTCTACTCTTTATTTCCTGCTCCTCATATTGCCATCCTCATACAGTATATTAGTAAAGCTAATCACTTCCTGTCAGGCTAAGATAAAAGTATTTGTCTTGCTAACACAACACTGTAACGGAAGGGATAATAATCACTTAAGTTAGTCCTCTTCTAAAATTGTTATTAATTTGGCCACTCATACACATCCTTAACATGAGTTTAGGTCTGGTTTTGTTTCTCTAGATTATTGCCTAACCTAGTACATTGTCAAATGCTTTAATCCTCAGAAAAAGCATGACTGGACCAGACTTTTCTGTCTTCGGGTGTATTATCAACTCTGTCGTCTCCTCACCTTCCAATGACCTGCCACGACATTTGACATCTGGGTTTTTACACTTCCCATGCTCATCCTCTCAGGCAACTTGATAATGGCCTAGGAAGGACCAAAATGCCAGTTTTCTGTTATCTGTGGGCTATTCATAAAAGAAGAGAAAAATCAACAGACCAGGTACTTAATTTAAGGGGGATGTTTCATTGAGTTTAGGCAGTGTTCGTTAAAAAAACAAAAACAATATTTTAGTTGATATTAGGCAGATTTTGATTGCTGCTGGCAAGCTGTTCTGTACTTGGGGCCCCTTGCTATTGTCTGCCTGTTTGATTCTGGAAATCATTGCCCTTGTGGTCTAGTTTGAATAGGTCTTTTGACTGACTGCCTGGTCAGTCAAGCCATTGCTGTTTGCAGAATGCAGTACCATGGTTACCTATGGGAGTGACAGTTCTTTTCTTTAGCTGCACACATTAAAGGCACACTTAGTTCTGTTTTATTTTCTCATTCTTAACATTTCCCTTTCAATAAATACATAGAGTATGTGGTTTTCTGAGGTTTTTGTTTTACTGTATTATTCTTTTGTACCTTTGTCATGTAATTTTGTCTCCAAATGTCACTGTATTTTTTGGTTGATGGAGGATATCCTCATTATTTCATGTCCTGGGTTTGACATTTAAAGTGGTTGTAAATCATATGCTCAGCTGCCTCTCTTTTAAAAGATGGAAGGTTCCTAGGTGAACAGGATATCATCATTCATAATTTGTACTATGAAGTTGGTGGTTTGTTCTGCTTTTTCTTGAAATCTACCTCTTGTTCTCAATGACAGTATGAAGACAAAGACATATTGAAAAATAAAGTTTTTATTGGGAGAATGTTTTGCTCATTGTAAAGATTTAAGTCATTGCTTGATAAAGTTCTACACACAGCAAAACAATTCTCAAAAGTTTGTTCTGTTATTTGTCATTGTGTTTCCTACTTGTTGGTTATATGCCATTTCATCTACTTCAACTTACAGCCTTTGGCTGATATTCCTCAAGAGTAAATAAAATGTGATAACCTAAAGTTTTTGTATAGTATATTTAATGTCTTGTATATACAGTATATGCACATCTTTGTATAATTTTGTGATCAGCCTAGTGAGCTCTCAACCATAAGGTGTTGGCTTTCAAGTCTGGAAATGGGTAGATATTGCAGGTCTCAGTCTCTGTTACCCTTATTCACTAGGCAATAAATATCAACTGTACTGGGTTAGTCTACTTTTGGTTACATCTTGGGAAATGGTTACATACTTGAGTAGAGGCCCACAGTAAGGCAATTGTTTTTTCTCCTGTGTATGGGCATGTGAGTATCCCATTTAGCTTCTTTTGTTACTTAAACAGTTCTGTAATTACATTATGGAGTGTTGACATGCTTTACAACTTGATACAAGAACAATTACAGCCTCTCCTCACTTAGCGACGTACTACTTGTTTACCAACCCCTCGGACTTATGACGCGCTCTCTGACCAGTATGCATGCTTAAATAATGTATATTAGAGCTGATTTCCTCTATTCTGTTTATTAAAATATACAGTACACTACTGTGTAAACATTTAAAAATATAAATACCAGAAATGTTATAATTGGTGCAAAGGTGACATTAAAACAATATGAAAAATAGTTGACACAAACCCACTACCATTATAGTATGCTCCTCACTTAGCGACGAATTCGTTTACTGATACGGTCTTAGGAACGGAACTCCGTCGTTAAGTGAGGAAGAGGCTGTATTATTTAATTTCTTTTGTCACACTTTCAATAAATTATGGTATGCTACTCCTTATCTACCAATATGTAGAGGGAACAACATTTTTGTCTGTTAGACTGAAATGTCTAAATTTTTCTGTTCAAATTGTGGGCTTATAGTAAATTGTTCTACTACTGTGTTGTCACTTTTATTCTAGAAAGATTGCTAAGTTGTTATACTGGAACTATAATGTTTGCTGTGTAAATAATAATGCAGTGTTTTCACTCCATAATTTTGCACTTACAGATTGTATCGGCAGATAGCAGTGTTGTGTCAGATAATGTGTCACAGTGTGCCGAGGTGGAGGGCGGCCGGCCGCCTGCATACCAGTGAGTATACTCAAAGTTATTTTAAATGTGGGAGATTTAACAAGATTGTTTATTAAAGCTCAACATATTTTATATGGAACTCCTATAGCAATTATTCTGTTTCCTTGTAATGCTGCCATCTTTTGTGTTTTTGACATGGTATGGCCTATTTCTCAATTTTGCCTTTTTCATGAGTTGTTTACATTAGTGTTATTGGTTTTATGAATCATACGGGTAATATTATTTCATTTCAGATAACCACAGTATTGAATAATATATAGTATATAATAGAATTCAGAACTTTTTTTTTTTTTTTATGTACAGTGGACCCCCGGTTTTCGTGATTTTTTCGTTCCAGAATGCTGTTCAAATGTCGCTACCAAACGAATTTATTCCCATGAAGAATAATGTAAATTAGACTAGTCCTTTTAGACCCCCAAAAATACACTTACAAAAACACTTGCAAAAATACACTTACATAATTGTTCGAGTTTGGAGCATCACGAACACTGGGGGTCCACTGTATGTATAAAAATTATAATTGTCCTTAAAAAATAATCCTTTTGCAAGAATGAAATTTTCCTTGATTATGCTGAATTTAAATTTGTAGAAAATTAAATATCGATCCATACAAGACATGAATTCACTGAAAAAAGTATCCTAAAGAAATTTAAAAGTGCTTACCCTGAAGTCCACCTTAAGTTTGCTGCTCAAGCTTTTAGAGTAGAGTCAGTGTTAATTCTTACTTGGGCTATTTCCCTGCACCCTTGTGGTAACATGCCCAGTTCTCATGATCCAAAATATTATATTTACATACTGTGTTACTGACATCTTGTTAAATTGGCTTCCAGCCAACCTTATCTAAATACAGTTGTACCCTGGATTTCATCAATAATTCTTTCCAGAAAGCTGTTCGAGTGCCGTTATTGAACGAAATTGTTCCCATAAGGACGAATGTAAATTAGATTATTCCGTTTCAGACCCCCAAAAATACACTTACAAAAGCACTTACAAAAATACACTTACATAATTGTTCGAGTTGGGAGCTGTACGAAATCCGGGGTACCACTGTATGCCCTTTTAGCATGTTGTATTCTCTTTCATCCTCAAGGGACCTTTCCTCCATGCAGTACAGTACATATATTTTTTTTTTCTCTTTCAGGAAGTTAGATGCCCTCTCATAACTGGAATGCAGTTTATCATGACCCTGTTAACACTTCTTGCAAACATTAGTATTTTTTCCCAAAATCTATTGTGATTTCCATACCTAATTTTTTCATGTTGCCCCATGTTTAGTTTCACTCATAGGTCAAGGTTAGAAGGCATGTACTAGTTGTTTTCTCACTTTTGTAATTCTTTCCTACAACCCTGTCACCCACCACCCTTGCACAGATGTTGCAATTCATTGTTTAATCCCCCATCCAACATTCAGGTTGCCACAACTGCACTTCACATTATCAAAGACTGACTTACTAACTGGTTTTCCTGAGTCCCATCATAAGCACTGTTGTACTGTATGCTATATTGTTTATTCTCCAACAGCCTGCTTTGCTCTAGAGATCATTCACAAATGTTGAAATGCCGTCTATTAACTAAAAGTTTTTACATGGTCTCTAATGAATAGATGTTTCAACAGCCGTGGAGATACGACGAGTCAGCTTGAAGATTCAACTTGTACCGAAACTGAGAGCGTTGTGTCCACTCGGAGAGGTGAGCATGGTGCGCATCATCTATTTTTGTTCTTTTTGGTATTTAAATTTTTGTAATAGACTGTGCATTATCTTGAACTTCTAATAACTCTGCTATTTCAGTATTTATGATAAATCTTGACTTTATGCAGATGACTAAAACACTGTCATTTGGGTACATAAAAGGCTTATTCTCTTTTTAAGGTTTTTGGTATATTACTAGAATATATTGTCACTTTATTTCTTCTTGTTTTGCTGGAGTAGTGATGTTGGTATTGAAGGGGTTGTTGAGTGTGTTAGGTTCATTTATGATTTCTTTCTTCAAAATTATTCATGCAGTTTGATTACAGCTTTTGAGGTAATAATTGCTTTATGGTTATGCACTGGATAAAAACAGTTACATTGATACATATGTACATACGGCAGCAAATGTTCGATTTTGTTGACAGTGCCATCTTTTATACGTAAATTTTGACATGTGTGTCCCATAGTTTAGTCAGAGAGCAGGTATTGAAAAATGTAATTCTTAAAGTGTAATGTACCTAATATAATGAATTAATTTTGTTAGTACCAAGGGTAAACATTATCTTAAATGTGTGTTTTAGCATTGCATTTAAATGAGGGCTCATCTTGAAACTTGTAACTTGCTTTAGAGGCATTTGATATTTGTTAAGTATTGGAATACAGGACTGCAAATTGTTTATAAATGTAATTATAATGAATTTTGAAAACTTTGTAAATTTTTCTTCTCTTTACACAAATAACCTGCGCTTGGAGACTGAAACTTATGATGTCATTTCAGTCCAACTTGGATCATTAACTGATCACACTGAGAAGTGTGGAGGGAAGGGAGCCAGAATGTGTATATTTTGGCTCCCTTTCCTTTGTGCTTGTGTGTGTGCCTAGTTAATGGTTCAGATCAGACTGAAATGTTGTCATAAGTTTGTCTCTTAAGTAAGGGTTATTTTTGTGTTACTCCAGTCACAGTATTATGCCTTTTTATTCTTTTCTCTTCTTGGTAAGAGATAGTGCAATATTTAGTGGCTGCATTGGTGCACCATGATACTTTCAGCATGTCAAATTCAAAATCTTTATAACCAATTATACATTTTTTAGGTATTCCTGGTTAGGAAACCATTATAATTTTTTTTTTTTATTAACACATCTGTCGGGAAGGGTCCTTAAGTGGAGTACAGGTGGTAAATAATTACTGAGATGGTAAACTGGTATATTGAGAATAGGTAGTAGGAAGCCATGCCTGCAGTCTTGTCCTGTCTGCCTGAGGGTGTGTGTCTGACTGACCACCCGTCACTGCGGGCGTCTAGCAGGGTTTTGAACTCTGCTGACCTGACAGTATTTGAAGTCCATGGTATCACGGCTAATGTATGTTGAATTATGCTGACACATCAGCCGTTTCCCACCAAGTTAGGGTGGCCGAAAAAGAAAAACTTTCATCGTCATTCACTCCATCACTGTCTTGCCAGAGGCACGCTTACACTACAGTTATAAAACTGCAACATTAACACCCCTCCTTCCATGTGCAGGCACTGTACTTCCCATCTCCAGGACTCAAGTCCAGTTTGCCGGTTTCCCTGAATCCCTTCATAAATGTTACCTTGCTCTCACTCCAACAGCATGTCAGATCCTAAAAACCATTTGTCTCCATTCACTCTTAACACGTTCAGACATTCTTGCCGGAAGTCCAAGCCCCTTGCACACAAAACTTCCTTTAGCCCCTCCCTCCAACCTTTCCTAGGCCGACCCCTACCACGTCTTCCCTCCACTACAGATTTATACACTCTTGAAGTCATTCTATTTTGTTCCAACCTCTCTACATTTCTGAACCACCTCAACAACCCCTCCTCAGCCTTCTGGATAATAGTTTTGGCAATCCTGCACCGCCTCCTAATTTCCAAACTACGAATTCTCTGCATTATATTCACAACACCCATTGCCCTCAGACACGACATCTCCACTGCCTCCAGCCTTCTCCTTGTTGCAACATTCACCACCTATACTTCACAGCATATACGTAAGAGCATTGGTATAACTATACTCTCATACGTTCCCCTCTTGGCTTCCATGGACAAAGTTCTTTGTCTCCACAGACTCCTCAGTGCACCACTCACCTTTTTCCATTATAATTATTTCCTGTTATTACAGACACCCCCCAACTTACGAACAAGTTACGTTCCAGAAGGCTGTTCGTATCTTGAATTGTTCGAAACTTGTTATTTTGCCATTTTTCAATTGTTACGATTATTATTATTGTTTTTAATACTGTATTATCATTATTATTCTCTCTCTGTACTATTGTTCATTGAAAACTTAGACAATACTGTACAGTATCAGTAATTTTTTCTGATGGTGATAAAACAAAAAGTACGAAATTTGATTGAAAATTGACAAAATTACACTTTTACAAATTTTGCAGTATCAGTGATTTTGCTCATGTTGAGTCCTATTTTAGGCCAATTACACTGCTCCTGTCAACCAACTTCATAATTATTTCGCTATTATGTCTCCCATTTTATCGAATGAGCACAAGAAATTGCCCAGTCAACTATGTATTTCAACTACCCAATAAAGTGATCAGAAATTGGTAATTTGGCCAATTTCACACAAATTTCAAAATATTCCAATTTCAAAATAGGGTCCAGAATAAACAATGCAGGCATTCCTGGCATTAAAATAACATTTCCTCTATTCATTAGTTGCGTTTCCAGGCTTTACACATGAATTTCATTTTTATTTTTTATTCACAAAAGAATTTTTATTCACACAAAAATAGAAGATTTACTGTTATGCAATATTGTAATAATTGTATAAATATCAGCATATTTGTGAATGCATATTAGACCTACCAGTTGATGTGTATTGGATGTGCAACGTGATTTGTTTACTCTTGAACATCGGCAAAAATTGAACATTTCTGCTACTTTGAGTACATTTTCAAGCAATTTTTACTACTAAAATAAAACTTTTTCTGTAATATATCTTCCATTCTATGAAATGAGACCAAGAAATCATTCGAAAATACACTGCAAAGTTGCTATTTTAAACCAAAAACATGGTTGCAGTATTTTTCTCATTATTCAATGCATGGTGCAGGATTTTTTTTATGGTGCACACTTACCGTAAAGGTAGAAAGTTAAAAGTGAACATAGATAAGAGTAAGGTGATGAGGGTATCAAACGATTTAAATAAAGAAAAATTGGATATCACATTGGATAGAGGGATTATGGAAAAAGTAAATGTTTTCAGATATTTGGGAGTTGACGTGTCAGCGGATGGGTTTATGAAGGATGAGGTTAACCATAGAATTGATGAAGGAAAAAAGGTGAGTGGTGCGTTGAGGTATCTGTGGAGACAAAAAACGTTATCCATGGAGGCAAAGAAGGGAATGTACGAAAGTATAGTTGTACCAACACTTTTATATGGATGTGAAGCATGGGTTGCAAATGCTGCAGCGAGGAGGAGGCTGGAGGCAGTGGAGAAAATTCGGAATGTGGAAATTAGGAGAAGGTGTGGAGTTACTGAAAGTATTTGTCAGAGGGCTGAAGAGGGGTTGTTGAGGTGGTTTGGTCATTTAGAGAGAATGGATCAAAGTAGAATGACTTGGAGAGCGTATAAATCTGTAGGGGAAGGAAGGCGGGGTAGGGGTCGTCCTAGAAAAGGTTGGAGGGAAGGGGTAAAGGAGATATTGTGGGCGAGGGGTTTGGACTTCCAGCAAGCATGTGCGAGCGTGTTAGATAGGAGTGAATGGAGACGAATGGTTTTTGGGACATGACGATCTGTTGGAGTGTGAGCAGGGTAACATTTTGTGAAGGGATTCAGGGAAACCAGTTAATTGATTTAGTTGGACTTGAGTCCTGGAAATGGGAAGTACAATGCCTGCACTTTAAAGGAGGGGTCTGGGATAGTGACAGCTGGGAGGGACAATTCTCAACTGTCGTATCTGAGCTCCTCTGCAAAGACAGTGATTATGTATGAGTGTGGTGAAAGTGTTGAATGATGATGAAAGTATTTTCTTTTTGGGGATTTTCTTTCTTTTTGGGTCACCCTGCCTCGGTGGGAGACGGCCGACTTGTTGAAAAAAAAAAAAAAAACTTACCGCGTTGACCCATTCTCAAGTATCTAGGCCCAGATTTACTCCTCACAGCTTTTCTGAGTAAGCTGAGCTCATCACAAAGTACTACGGCATGGCCAATGAACTCAAAGGTGTAGTACTATGGCATAGTTAGCGAAAGGGTTAAAATTTGTATTTATTTTAACCCTTTGACTGTCGCAACCCCCAATCCTGAGTGCTCTCCTGTTGTTGCAGAATATTCGGAAAAAAACAAATTTCTTATCAAAATGTTAAGATTATTTTTCTGATTGTTTTTATTCTAAAAATTTTTTTTGCGATCAGTACTTACGGAGATATAGAGGCGTAAAGTTGGCAAAAAATGAGCTGCATATGGCAACAGCGGCGAATGCCGCTCACCGGTAAACTTTGGTTTACTTTCTTTCGTAGGTTTCTTGTTATTTTTTTCACTATTTTATTTTTTTACGTAACTTATGTGGCTTGTGAGACCAAAGTAAGGTGCAATGTATATATGTACACTCGTATGCAACACAATAATCGCACAAACATTAGTATCATTATATTGTTTACAAAACTTGTTTACACCAACAATAAAAAAAATTATTTATTACTATTGTTCTATAATATATATACACATATAATGACTGGACACTTTCCATTAACTGATATTTAGCACTTCAAAGCTCCAAGCTGTGTATGTGTGTGGGGACATCTAAATTTGCTGAGTCAGGGTAAGGCAGCTGTCAAAATGACATATTATACCATTACTCACCACCCTCACTGTCTGTCAACCTGTCAGCACAAATGGGGTAGCATGTCTTCTCCCCCACAACCTTCCTTTCCTTCCTACCTTCCTTTCTTCATTCCTTCCTTCCTTCCTTTCCTACTTATTTCCTTCCTTCCTCTCATCTCTTCCTTCCTGCCTTCCTTTCTTCCTTCATTCCTTCCTTCCATTCTTTCTTCCTTCCTTTCTTACTTCTTTTGTTCCTTCCTTCCTCTCATCTCTTCCTTCCTTCCTTTCTCTCTTTCTTCCTTCCTTCCTTCCTCTCATCTCTTCCTTCCTTCCTTTCTCTCTTTCTTCCTTCCTTCCTTCCTCTCATCTCATCTCTTCCTTCCTTTCTCTCTTTCTTCCTTTCTCTCTTTCTTCCTTCCTTCCTTTCCTCCTTCCTTCCTTCCTTTCCTCCTTCCTTACTTCATCTTTCCTTCCTTCCTCTCATCGCTTCTTTCCTTCCTTCCTTCCTTCCTTCCTTCCTCTCATCTCTTCCTTCCTTCCTTCTGGTATCCTGGGTATTGCTTTCGGTCACAAGCTCCTCAAAACCATGAAATTCATCTTCAGAGACACTTCCATCTGTGTTAGAGCTATCACTGAGGAAGAGAAGAGTCCCAGATCCGCCAAGGAGTCAGATAATTCTTACCGCTAGGCATGCTGAACAAGGACTACTGAAATGGCGTTCCCACAATGCACCACTGGCTGCCCGATTTTTTTTATACTGCGCACACTGACCACACAGACCCATTCTGTCACATGTGGGCCTAACAGCTTTCTCCTGCTTGATTTGAGGCAGCTAGAATTTATGCGTCTTAATACGTCTGAAACAGTGGCTCGTAACACGTATATATATGACCGAAACAGTCAAAGGGTTAATGGCTCATTTTTATCTTTCTCATTTTTTCCTATCCTGTATTCTGCAGCTTCTCTTCCAATCTTCCAATAGCATTGTCTCTTTGGCAAACAGTACCTATGATAATTTTCATCATATACAGTAGAGCCTCGCTTTACGGCTTTTTGCCTTACGGCGTTCCGTTAATATGGCGATTTCAAATTATGACCAAAATTCTCTATATGGTGACCGGTCTTTCTAATACGGCGAGCCCCACCCAGTTTGTTTACATTCTCTGTGAGCACATCTCTATTATGTCTGGAAACTTTCCAAAATTTCAAGTGTTTTAAAGTTATTGCATATTTTATATGTACGTACTCTGATAATTATACTTGTGTACCTGTACCTAAATATACTTACACACTGTGCTGGCATGCAGGTACACATTAAAATCACTAAGAGTGTCCCTCTAGTCTTAACACCATAGTAATAATACTAATACGTAATATTAATCACATAATAATAATCTCTTATTTTACTTAATATAGACATTTTCATTAATCTATGATATATTCTTCAAAATTTTATAAGAAAAACGTTACATAGCAAATAAACAAGCTATGTTTATGTTTGAGGTGTGGTAGCTGGGCGGAGGGAAAACATTACATTTTCTCTGGTCCAGCATCAGAGAAAACGTGTGTGAATTTCCGTGTGGCTCAGTCACTCCCCTTAATACATAGCGCTTTTGTTTACAATTCTCAGCATGAATTATTCATTACTTCTCCCTTCGTTTATGATGGCATCTAAAGGTAGTTGTCAGAAACGATTAAACTCAGTGAACATGGTATGTTGATGGTAATAGTATGGCTCTAAGCCACATTAAATATCGTATACGTATTAGCTATGTAGCCCAGGCTACCTACATCTACCAGCTACCTACAACTGACTTCTTACAAATAAATGCTACTCACCTCTCATCCTACATTAAGATTACACATATTTTAAGGTAAATAATGAGTGTACTGTATATGTGTATTTTATCTCTGGGCTGCTTTAAATCCTTTCTTTCTTTCTTTCAACAAATCGGCCGTTTCCCACCAAGGCGGGGTGGCCCAAAGAGAAAAACAAAAGTTTATCTTTTTAACTTTAGTAATGTATACAGGAGAAGGGGTTACTAGCCCCTCGCTCCCGGCATGTTAGTCGACTCTTATGACACCTACCGTTGCCAGATGCAAGCCCCACCTACCATTGCCAGATGTAAGTCCCACCTACAGTTGCCAGATACAAGTCCCACCTACAGTTGCCATCACTGGTCTTGATGTTGATCACTGGTCTTGATGTTGATCACTGGTCTTGATGTTGATCACTGGTCTTGATGTTGATCACTGGTCTTGATGTTGATCACTGGTCTTGATGTTACTCACTGGTCTTGATGTTGATGACTGGGGAAGGGGAGGTTAACAGATGAACAGGTATCACTTGGGATAAATTGGAGGAGTTGTGAGGAGGGATAGGGAGCCAACACACCACCTGCCCGCAGGATTTTTTTTCATTATCTCATGATGGGTGAGGAATGTGGGAAGGAGGGAGGGGGGGAAGGAGTGAGATGGGGTACTCACCCAGAGAAGTCCAACACCCATTCTGAACTCAACCAGAGCAGTCCCATACCCATCCTGTACTCTCCCAGAGCACTCCCACACCCATCCTGTACTTTCTAAGAGCTGTCCCACACCCATTCTGATCTCTCCCAGAGCAGTTACGGAGGAAGAATTTTGTTGCACTTTCCCATGGAGATAAGAGGAAATAAGAACAAGAACTAGTAAGAAAATAGAAGAAAACCCAGAGGGGTGTGTATATATATGCTTGTACATGAATGTGTAATGTGACCTAAGTGTAAGTAGAAGTAACAAGACATACCTGAAATCTTGCATGTTTATGAGACAGAAAAAAGACACCAGCAATCCTACCATCATGTAAAACAATTACAGGCTTTCGTTTTACACTCACTTGGCAGGATGGTAGTACCTCCCTGGGCAGTTGCTGTCTACCAACCTACTACCTAGGGCTGCTTTAAATATTGTACGTATTTTAATTAAGTTTGGGATGGGGAGCCTGGGCTACCTACACCTTACTTTCTACAAATAAATACTACTCGCCTCTTGCCCTACATTAAGACTACAAATATTTTAAGGTAAGTAATGAATGTACTGTATGTATTTTAGTTTTTATTGTGTTTTTTTAATGCCTAGTTCTATTACTAACTTAATATAAGTTAGTGTAAACTTGTCTGGCATTTATATGCATTTATAAGTGGAAAAAATTGCGTTCTGCTTTCCGGCGATGTCTGCTTTCCGGCAGTAGCCTGGAACCTAACCTGCCGTATAAGTGGGGTCCTACTGTACAGTATTAGATTTTTTTTTATAACATGTCAGCTTTCTTTCCCCCAAGTGAGGTGAGTAAAAAAAAAAAAAAAATAGAGGTAGCACATTCACCATCATTCATTCAATCACTGTCTTTCCGAAAGTAGTATGCTGATATCAAAGGTCAGATAGCCCTCAGAACTGCAACAACCTCATACTGTACAGGACTCAAGTCTGGCTAACCGATTTCCCTGAATCTCATCATAAATGTCTCCTTGCTCTCACACTAACAGTACATCAGTTCATAAAAATGGCTTTTTTCCACTTCAGTCTAATGTGCTCATACAAGCCTGTTTAAGTGTTTAAAGGCCCTAGCAATCAAATCCTCGTGTAGTTACCCGTCCTTCCTCAAACTCTTCCTGGCAAAATCCCTACCCCTCATTCCTTCCACCTCACTTAGGATTTAAACTACCTTGATAATCCCCCTTTCCTTAGACCTCCAAATTGTTATTTTGGTAACCCCAAACCACCTCTGAATCTCCACACTCGGAATTCTCTGCTTAATATTCACACAAGACATCACCCTCAAACGTGACATCTCCACTGCCTCCAACCTCCTCCTTGTTACAGCGTTTAAAACAGATGCTTTATACCATATAACAATGTTTGCACCACTATACTTGGGTACATTTTCCTCTTTTCCTCCACTGATAAAGTTCTGTCTTCACAGATGCCTCAATGCATCTCTCACCTTTTTTTCTCTCTTCTATTGTAAGGTTTATCTGGTCTTTCATAGACCCATCTGCTGTCAGGTCCAAACCTAAATAGCTGAACACATTTACTTCATACTCCCTCCAGTTTGATATCCTATCATTCAAGCCATAGATTTTTGTTACTCATCACCTCTCTTTTTCCTGTGTTCACTTTAAATTTCCTTCTTTTACACACACTCCTTTTGTAACTTCTTTACAGAATCTCCCAAAAAAACTGTCATTGCCAAAGAAGACTCCCGGTTTGTATCTAATTCTTTGTATCTGATTCATTTTCTTTTAATTCCATATCTCTTCCCAACACCCTAGCATTCACTTCTTTTACAACCTCATCTGTAAGTATAATAAACTACTGTGGTGACATTATGCATCCCTCTCCCTCTCTAAGGCCTAATTTTACTAGAAAATAATCTTCCCTCTTGTTCATACCCTAACGTTAGGCTCACTATCAACATAAAAAACTCTACTGCTTTTATTAACCTACTACCTATTCCATATATTTGCAACGTTGCCCTCCTATCCACCCTATCATATGCATTTTATAAATCCATTAATGCAACAAGAAGTACTGTTCACTTGTATACTGCATTGTAGAAACTTGTTCTACACATGCCCTTCCTAAATCTTCCTTGTATCAGAATTGTCTTTTAAGATAATATCACTGCTTTAACACTAGTATTTACTTTTGCAACTCATTTTTTTTTTTTTTTTTTTTTTTTAACATATTGGTCATTTCCCACTGAGGCAGGGTGACCTGAAAATGAAGAAACACTTTCATCATCATTCACTCCATCACTGTCTTGCCAGAGACATGCCAATACTACGTTGAAAAACGTCAGCATGTCTATATGGAAACACACTTTGTGGTCAGTTTTTGTGGAGAATATTAACTTACCATCATACACACCCTAGCTTGTCTCAACATTTATGGAACTTATTGCAGCTTTGTCCAAAGAAAGTGCATTCACCATCACACACTACTTAGCTACCTTGCCAAAAGGCTACAGACATCATGGTCAAAATTTAACAGCAACATGTCAAGATCACTTGCCTCCAATTACCCTGATCTTATTTAATAAGCTCAAACATGCCTGCTGGATATTCATTTATCTGCCTCTAAATACCTCTTTTGCATATTCCTTCAAGCCTCTCTTTAAATTTTCCCTACACTCGGGATACACTCCTTTGTTACCCTTTGTCATTTTTTTGATACATGACTAAGCACTCTCAACAACATCTTTCCACTCTTTTCAATAATACCTTTTGTACTACTACTACACTACCACTTTATTGATTCATTGATCTTGGACAAGACATTTACACTGTTTCAGTTCCTGTGTGTGTGTGTAGTGTATAGTAATCCCTCGATATAAAGAATTAATAAGTCAAGATAATGGTAAAAATTGCAGGAGCACTAAAGTACTCTTCACAATATACAGATATACTGCAGTAAACACTGAAAATAAGTGGCTTAAAAGTAGTTTACAGTGGTACCCCGACTTACGATATTTTTTCATTCCAGAATGCTGTTCAAGTGCCATTACCAAACGAATTTATCTCCATAACAAATGATGTAAAATAGACTAGTCCTTTTAGACCCCCAAGATTACACTTACAAAAGCATTTAAAAAAATAAACTTACATAAAAGGGTGAGTTTGGGGACCATCGTAAGTCGGGGTACCACTGTACTTGGTGGATTTTGTTGTATCATTATGTTGAGGGTTTGCTCTGTTTAATTATTTTTATATATATTTGTGAAAGATTAATCTAGGTCAAAAGGCACATACAATCCTGTGACTTTTATTTAAGGTAATGAAAACAGTATCACAGAGTGGTAATTTTGAATGTTTTGGATGTTAGCATTCAGTGTAAAAGATGATTGGAAACTACCTAGTACTTTGAGGATTAATTTTCTTACAAACTTTTGGAATGAGCAATAGGAACCTTTGCATTTGATTACCTTAATTTAAATCTGGGTTTTGGTATATAAATTAAGTAATTTCTGCTCAATACTACTGTACTTTACTAAGGGTTTGAATATTTCCATTGTACTCTGACAGAATTGTTGTTTTCTAATAGTAAAAATAAGGTGCATGATGAATGATAGCTGTAGTTGACCTTAAATATATTTTTACCGTAAGTTGAAGGTCTCTTAATTATTGTTATACACTGCTTTAGAAATAGTTCTTCTAAGTTTTTCCTTTGTTTTTCATGGTAAACTATGCTTTTCAATAATATTTTTTCATGCTTTATAATGAGTTCATTAGATGGATGATTTCATCCCATCTCTTATGTTTTTGCTATTCAGTTTATCGTATGTTTTGTTAATTTTTATTTTTAGAGCGGCACCACAGAAGTTCGCGACACCATAAGTATGATAAATACAATGATCGACACTTTGTGGATCGTAAGTATCTTTTTATGAATTGGAGATGAAAATAATAAATCTTGACTAAGCCTCCTATTTTTCCAAAGATCTGTCATTGCAGTGAACTGTGCTTTGTCAGTGTAATTTTGAATCTTTAAGTATTATTCTCTGCATTTGAAAGAAGTACTGCTCCCTGTCTGGTTGAGGTGCCTCTTGAATGAAAATGAATTTTGATGGACCAGGTTTATGCAAGTACTGTACTACTTGGGAGATCATTTATTGTTGCTTTAGTCTAGGGTATGAATTTCACTAAACTAAGCAGTGGATGTGTTTATCTTTCATATGCGATACATGCCAGTGTGCAAGCCTCATAGAGGTGGTAAAAGGCATATTTTATGATATTGAAAATTTTAAAACTCTAAATGCTTTTATGGTGGATGTAATGTTTGCAGATCATGTATGAATCACTGTGGTGCATTATGGTGCTCTTGTTAGATTAAAAGTAACATACCGAACATGTAGAAGCATAAATATGGGTTAATTTGCTTTGTTTTTTAGGAATAGCATGCTTGTTTGAACCAAAATTATATTTAAAACTGCTGTCTTTTGAAAAAGTTTTTTGCCTAAAGTTTTATTTTTAAACCTTGCTACTATTTCTTAATTTTAGATGCTGTACTTATATGAATTTAATTCATGGATACATCTGTATCATATTAATTACCAGTGTATATTGTATTCATTTAGCATGTTTTTTCTTGTCTTAAGTACAGTATTTTGGTTTGTTAATTATGGTCTTGCATTTTGATTTGTACTCTTGATACATTTACTTGAAGGTTCACAAGCTTGTCAAAATTCAGTTAACTGTTGAGTTCATAATTTATCGTTGTACTGTATGATATTGATCATATTAAAAGTTCCTCTTCTTTTAAATGGTAAATTCTCTGCTATAGTTAATCAGTGTTTGGTTGTTAGTATTTTAGAACATTTTGTATGCCCTTGGTATATGAATGTTACTTTATGCTTTCATTATTTTAAAAGGTAGTATTCATTATTTGGAAATAATTATGTGACTGACATGAACGGTGTATTGTATAAGAATTCATAATATGACTGTTGGGGTAAATTGCAACTGAGTTGTATTTTAAGATTATACTCTGTATTACTGAATGTCTTTTCTGCCATAAGTGTAGCTGTTGAGTGATTGCATTATTATATTAATGTTAGTACTGTACTTGCATGTGTGTACTTGTCTGTAATTGCATGGGTTGAATCCTAGTTCCTGGCCCCACCTCTCAGTGTGCTGCTTTGGTCCTGTTGTACCTGCTCTTAAAACTACGGTGTCTCCCATGGGTGCGTTCTGAGCACAACACTTTTTCTCCTTGCTATAAATGATCTGGCCTCTGTTCTTCCATCCAATATTTGGTCATTGCTTTATGTAGATGACTTCACTATAGCTTGTGTAGGTGCTGACTGCCACCTCATTGCAGTTTCTCTCCAGCATGCGGTCAACCGTGTTTCCAATTGGGCCACCATGCATGGGTTTAACTTTAATAGTACTAAAACTCGCCAAATTACTTTCACTAGACGTTCTGTCGTCTCTGATAATCCATTGTACCTATGTGGCTCGCGTATCCCATAACATGATATGGTCAGGTTTCTAAGCCTTCTGTTTGACTGTAGGTTATCCTGGAAACCTCACATTGACTCAATGAAGGCAACTTGTCATAGCCGGCTGAACCTCCTTAAAACCCTCACTCATCTTTCATGGGGGGGTTGATCGTAGAACTCTCCTTCGACAACATTCAGCCCTAATTTTATCGAAATTCGATTATGGTGACCAGATATATTCAGCGGTCTCTCCTGCAACTCTCTCTAGCCTGAATCCCATCCATCACCAGGGATTACGTTTATGCCCTGGTGCTTTTCGCTCTTCACCAGTTGAGAGCCTCTATGCAGAGGCGAATATTCCATCCTTGTCCGATCGCCGTGATGCTCATTGCCTTTGCTATTATGTTCGCTCTCATGACCTCTGCAATCCTTCTATATATAGGATAGTCACTGATGTTAGTAGACATTCTTTATTTGTTTTTCGCCTCTGTTTACTCTGTCCCTTTTCTCTTCACCTACATTTGCTCTTGTCTTCTCTTCAGTTACCACCTTTCTATGTTCATGTAGCATCTCGCTTTTCCCTACCCCCTTGGGAAGTTCCAACAGTTCGTGTCTGTTCTTTCCCACTGCCATGCGCGAAAGCCCAACTGGCTACGATGGCTTCTTGCTCTCTTTTTCTTAAAAACTTGTGATCTCATTCTCATGCCATAGCAGTGTACACCGATGGTTCCAAGTCTTCTGATGGAGTTGGATTCGCAGCTGTGTTTCTGGACAGCGTCGTGCGAGGGCATTTATTATCCTCGGCTAGCATTTTTACAGCTGAATTGTATGTCATTCTCGTAGCACTTATCCGTATTGCATCTATGCCTGTGTCACCATTTGTAGTCGTTTCAGCCTCCCTTAGTGCTTTACAGGCTATACGAAAATTTGATACACCTCATCTCCTAGTTTTTTGTATCCAACTTTGGTTACGCCGTATCTCTAGCAAGCACAAAGATATTGTTTTTTGTTGGGTCCCTGGTCGTGTTGACGTATAGGGCAATGAACAGGCAGACACTGCTGCGCAATCAGCAGTACATGACCTCCCAGTTTCATATAGAGGTGTTCCATTCACGGATTATTTTGCTGTAATTGCTACCCACCTTCAGACTCATTGGCAACAACGTTGGTCTGATCTGCTCCATAACAAACTTCATTCTATTAAACCGAGTATAGGTTTCTGGCCATCTTCTTGTCATCAATGTCGAGGTTGGGAGACTACTTTCTCCTGTCTTTGCATCAGCCACACTCGTCTTACTCACGGGTATCTCATGGAGAGGTGCCCTGTTCTACTCTGTGAAAATTGTCAGGTTCCATTATCTGTTAGCCACATTCTGTTGGACTGCCCCCACTTATCACCGAGCATGCAGAATGTACCTCCAACGTCGTCTCTGCTCTGCTGCCCTTTCTTAACCTTCCCTTCTTGCTGATGGACCCTCCTTTAATCCAGACACACTCATTGACTTTGACAGCAACTGATTTACTACACAAACTGTGATGATTATGCCTCGAGCACTCCCCTCAGTCCTTTCAACCTCAATCTCTTGCTACCGTCTACCCCTGCACTATCCACTGCCCGCTGCACTCCATAACCTAATAATCATCCCTCTCCCTCTTGCTACCCAATACCCCTGCATCCTTCCCTGCCCTGTCTGCGCTGTATAGCCCTTGTGGTTTAGCGCTTTTTGATTATAATAATCTTAAAATTATGTATGGAGCCTATCTCCACCACTAATTTGCCGAGGTCATTCATTTCCCAACTATCTGAGACTGAAAAAATACTTCCTGATATCCTTGTGGCTTGTCTCTGTCTTGAGCTTCAAGCTGTGCTCTTGTGTACCTATTTCCTACCCCTCAAACAGCCCATCTCTGTGAACTGCCTATCTTGTCAGTTCCTCAGAATACTATTTTGTATATTATCATATCTCCTTGGTTCTTCTGTCCTGTATTGTAAGATTCAATTGCATACCCCTTCATCTTCAGTTTCTTAACATGCTTTTATAGGTGTGGGTTCCATGCTAAAGCTGAATACTCCAAGATGGGCCTAACATATATTACATAAAGCTCCTGGAATGGCCCATTGTTGAGGTTCCTGAAGGCTACTCTTTGATTTATCAGACAAGTATTAGCTGCAGAAGTTATTTGATTGATGTGAGCCTCTGGCAATATGCTAGGCACTGTGCTAACCCCTAAGTCTTTTTCCTTGAGTGAGGTATGCGGCCTCTTGTTTCCCCAAAAGCCTGTTCTCTGTGTTCAGTCTTCTGGCCACTTCCCCAATCTTCATAAACTTGCATTTTCTGGGGTATCTGAGCACATCTGCAAAGACAGTGATTATGTATGAGTGAGGTGAAAGTGTTGAATGATGATGAAAGTATTTTCTTTTTGGGGATTTTCTTTCTTTTTGGGTCACCCTGCCTCGGTGGGAGACGGCCGACTTGTTGAAAAAAAAAAAAAATTACATCAGCAAACGGATACATCAGAATCTGTCCCATCTGGTATGTTATTCACATAAACCAGGAACAGTACTAATCTTGATACCAGTCCTCGTGATACACTGCTTGTTACTTTACCCCCATTCTAACAGCTCTTTCCGGACAATCACTGAGGTACTCTTTGATCACTAGGGTTTGTTCCTGTTATTTCTGCCTGTATCTCAAGTTTTTGCCCTTATCTTGTGGGGTACAGCATCAAATGCCTTCTTCAGTCAAAGAAAGCACAAACCATCCATCCCCGTGTCTCCTGTCTCTCATCCATTACTTTGTCATAGAATTCCAACAGGTAGGTAAGACAAGATTTGCTGGTTATTGTTAATGAAAAAATCTCTCTAAGTGCTATATTACTACTGTGTTTCTTCTCCATTACCTTGCATGGTATACAGTCAGTAAAACTAATCTGTAGTTCAACACTTCCTGCTTGTCTCCTTTCTTAACCCTTTGACTGTCGGAGGTCCCATTCTGAAACTGTCATTCTGTCGCAAAATTTTGGAAAAAAATTTTTTATTTTTATTAGGAAATGATAGAGAATCTTTTCCTGATGGTAATGACACCAAAAGTACGAAATTTGATGGAAAACTTGCGGAATTACGCTCTCGCGAAGTTACCGATGTTCGGCTATATATATGCATCGGCGATTTTGCCGACTTTGAGCCCTATTTTCGGCCAATTCCATTGTTACAGTCGACCAAACTCATACTATTTCTTTAGAACTCCATTTGTTCTATCGATTGAGTACAAGAAACCACCAATTTACCGATTTGAACTACCCAATAAAGTGGTCAGAAATTGGCAATTTGGCCAATTTCATGCAAAATAAAGAGGATGTCAATTTCAAAATAGGGTCCAGAATAAACAATGCAGACATTCCTGGCACTAAAATAAGAATTTCTCTGTTCATTAGTCATGTCTTTAGGCCCCTCTTATATTACTCTTGCTTTCTATTTTGATTTTTTATTCACACAAAAAAATAGAAGATTTACTGTTATGCAGACTACTGCATTATTGTAAAAATGGTATAAATAATATCAGTGCACTTGTGTAAGAATATTAGACTCGCCAGTTGACGTGTATTGGACGAATGGCGTGATTTGTGTACTCTTGAACATTGGCAAAAATCGAACATTTCCACTACTTTGAGCTCAATTTCAAGGTCATCTTCATCATGAAACTAATCAAAATCATCTCTATTTCTGTAATATGTTATCCATTCTATTAAATGAGACCACGAAAAAGAGAATACAACCATAAATACTATACGAAAATACACCTCAAAGTCGGCGTTTTAATCCAAAAACACGGTCAGTTTTTTTTTTCTCATTATGCACTGTGTGCTGCAGGATTTTTTTATACAGCGCACACTGACCACACAGACCCATTCTCTCATATGTGGGCCTACCAGCTTTCTCCCGCTTGATTTGAAGCCGCTAGAATTTTTGAATATACGTATATACGTCCGAAACACTGGCTCTTAAGACGTATATATACGACCAAAACAGTCAAAGGGTTCAATATAGATACTACCTTAGCTGTTTTCCAGATCTCTGGCAACTGTCCAGAGTCCTTGACTTGTAGATTTCAACTGGTGGTTTGGGTAGTGTTCCTGATCCCTTTTGTAGAATCTATGGTAACATCTTGTCATGTCACTTTATATTTGAAGTATCCAGCTCCATCAATATTTTTTTTTTTTTGTATATCTGTATATGTTGTTCAGTCCTGTTCAGTGTACATTTCCCGAGGCTTTCCTGGTTCAGTAGTACCCCGAGTTTTGTACATAATTCGTTCCAGAAGGCTGTTTGAGTGTCGTTACCGAACGAATTTGTTCCCATAAAGCATAATGTAAATTAGATTAGTCCGTTTCAGACCCCCAAAAATACACTTACAATAATACACTTACATAATTGTTCGAGTTGGGAGCTGTATGAAACTTGGGGTACCACTGTATTACCTTTTTCCTCTTGAGATATCCTCTTTAAAAAGTTTGTTAAATTCTTCTTAGATTTCCTTGCCATTTTCCTTCTTCAGTTGATAGTATGACATCTGTAGTGGTCTCCCAGGATAGAATTCTTAATTTTATTTATTTATTTATTTATTTATATTTTAGGATATTAAAGATTCATGTTTTAAAAATCAGCATTATATATCCTTTTATTTCTAGATTTGTGCATTGATTATATAATTTTGAATTTTTATAATTTTAATTGTCCCAGTAATTGTATGTTCCTCTGTATTATATTGCTAATCCTTAATGGTGTTTTGTTATAGACATGACGGGGTTTAGCGCTTAGTTTTGATTGTAATAATAATAGACATGACGAAATATTAGGTATAATGTTATATATTTTTATTCCATTACTGAGTGCAGAGGGATGTTCAAATTGTAGAAAATTCTGTATTGCAGAAATTGGACACACTTTTTTTGTACAGGGAAATTTCAAGTTAGATTGTTCCAAGTAATAATCACATTTTCTATTTTGAAAATTCAAACTTAGGGAAGTAATTCTCTGTCTGAATAAGTGCCTAAATGCCATAAAATGTAAAATTAGAATTAACTTTTCTGCATTTTACTATATGCAATATTCCCAAAATATTGATTTTCTGATAAAAGCATTTTAAGAGTTAAAGGAATTTTGAATAATATAATTGCTAATAAGAGATACAGTATTGCTGTATACTGAAATATATTTAATGATCATAGTTTTGGGGGCACTAAAGACATAATTTCAATGTAAATCAGAAGTGCAATTCAGTTTCCTATACAGTGGACCCTCGGTTAACGAAATTAATCCGGTCCAGGAGCTATTACTTAATCTGAAACTTTCGTTATCTGAAACCTTATTTCCCATAAGAAATAATGTAAATACAATTAATTGTTCCACAAAAAATAATCACTCAAAAAAAAATAACATTTACTTACCTTTATTAAAGAGTTGCAAGCATCTGGAAGGTAGAGTTGCTGACAGGGGCAGGGTGTTAATGGTTGGAAGGGAAATCCCCCTCCAAAAGGACTTCAGGTAACAAGTCCCTCTCTGGGGTTACTTCCTTTCTTTTTCTTTTAATGCATGAATGCTACACTCCCTGCATGCCTGCTACACTCCCTGCATGCCTGCTACACTCCCTGCATGCCTGCTACACTTCCTGCATGCCTGCTACACTCCCTGCATGCCTGCTACACTCCTTGCATGCCTGCTACACTCCCTGCATGCCTGCTACACTCCCTGCATGCCTGCTACACTCCCTGCATGCCTGCTACACTCCTGCATGCCTGCTACACTCCTGCATGAATACTACACTCCTGCATGAATGCTACACTCACTGCATGAATGCTACACTCACTGCATGCCTGCTACACTCCCTGCATGCCTGCTACACTCCCTGCATGCCTGCTACACTCCTGCATGCCTGCTACACTCCTGCATGCCTGCTACACTCCCTGCATGAATGCTACACTCCTGCATGAATGCTACACTCACTGCATGAATGCTACACTCACTGCATGAATGCTACACTCACTGCATGAATGCTACACTCACTGCATGAATGCTACACTGACCACTGCATGAATGCTACACTCCTGCATGAATGCTACACTCCCTGCATGAATGCTACACTCCCTGCATGAATGCTACACTATCTGCATGAATGCTACACTCCCTGCATGAATGCTACACTCCCTGCATGAATGCTACACTCACTGCATGAATGCTACACTCACTGCATGAATGCTACACTCACTGCATGAATGCTACACTCACTGCATGAATGCTACACTCACTGCATGAATGCTACACTCACTGCATGAATGCTACACTCACTGCATGAATGCTACACTCCCTGCATGAATGCTACACTCACTCCATGAATGCTACCACTGGGGTGCCATTAGGAAGCTTCTTTGGACCCATGGTGACTTATTTCACAGTGACAATCACTAAACCACCAAAAAAGACACCAAATATATTGTGAATCTTTGAAAGAGCGCGCTAGGTAATGTTCTCTCAATGGTAAACAACGCTTCACTGGTGTCCTGCGCTTGCGCGGAGCAGGCGGACACGTCTAATACCTTTCGGTAACTGAGGAATTTTTCGCTAACCGATTCCGAAAAAAGCTTACGTTTTCCGAAACTTTCGTTAACGGGACCTTTCGTTAACCGAGGGTCCACTGTATATGAAGAGAAGTGATACTATCTTATTAACAGTTGGCAAATTGCCAATCTTTTTTTTATATATTACACACAATATTTCTTTTTATATTATGCAGTTTGTTCTTTTTCTACTAATTCTTTGTTAAGACAACCTTGGCTCTTTCTGTATTGCATGCCAAGTTGTGCTCACATGTGACAGTCTAACTGACTTTATTATTCACCATATGTTGAGAGTACTTCATTTCATTAAAACCTTCATCATGTTAAGTTGTAAACATTGTTACTACATACCTTAATTAGATAATAATAATCTTTATTTCTACAAGTACATGTACAAAATATATAGGCCTACTGACATCTGTGACATACTGCTATATATAAATCCCCTTGTTATTCAGAGCATTTCAAGCAAATTTGGTAAATTTTGTCCCAGGATGCAACTCAGACTAGTTGACTAACACCCAGGTACCTATTTTACTGATAGGTGAACATGGACAGCAAGTGCCTTAAGGAAACACATCCTGATGTTTCCAACATTGTTCAGAGAACTCTATCTTGTGTTTTCCTGTGAATGTTGAACATGCATACTGGAGAAAATTTGTTTTCCTGCATGTAAGATTTTAATTACATCCTCTGCAGTGTTAGGCTTTAACCCTTTCAGGGTCCAAGCCATAGATCTACGCATTGTCCACAGGGTCCAAGAATTTAAAAAAAAAAATATTATTTTTCTTATGAAATGGTAGAGAAACTTTTTCTGAAGGTAATAAAACAAAAAGTACGAAAGTTGGTGGAAAACTGACGAAATTTCACTATCGCGAATTTGACTGTGTCAGCGATATTTACATATCAGCAATTTTGCCCACTTTAACTCCTATTTTAGGCCAATTACATTATTCCAGTTGACCAAATTCTTAGCTATTTCCTTAGTATTACTTCTATTTTATCGATTGAGCACAAGAAACTGCCCAATCAACTATTTCAAGTAGCCAATAAAGTGATCAGAAATTGGTAATTTTGCCAATTTCACACAAAGTTCAAAATATTCCAATTTCAAAGCAGCATCCAGAATAAACAATGCAGGCATTCCTGGCACTAAAATAACATTTCCTCTGTTTATTAGTTATGTTTCCAGGCTTTACAGATGAATTCCATTTTTATTTACATAAAGAATTTTTATTCACACCAAAACATAGATGAATTACTCTTATGCAATAGTATTGTAATAATTGTATAAACACTATCAGTGCATTTGTAAACATATATTAGACCCACCAGTTGACGTGTATTGGTCGTGTATGAGCTCATTTAGAAGCTATTTTCACTACTAAAACCAATCAAAATCATCTCTATTTCTGTAATATATTTTCCATTCTATCAAATGAGACCAAGAAACTGTGAATACAACCGTAAAAACTACATGAAATACACCACAAAGTTGCTGTTTTAATAAAAAAAGTCAGTTTTTTTTATCTCATTATGCACTGCGTACTTCAGGATTTACTTTATATTTTGCACACTTACCACATAGATGCATTCTCTCATATCTAGGCCCAAATTTACCAATCACAGCTTAACTGAGTGAGCTGAGCTCATGGCGTAGATCTACGGTTTGGACCCTGTGGACAATATGTAGATCTACGGCTTGGACCCTGAAAGGGTTAATAACTGTGCAGTAACATTGTTTAAGCTGGTCCTTTGGTGATAATAAAGTTGGCAAAAAATAAGATTGTCAGTAATTTCATTTACTTAGGTTATTTTGTTGTCAAAGTTCAGTTTTATTAACCTGAAATTGCTGGTGTTGTGAAATCATCTGAATGAACATTTCCACTCATCTGGAGACCAGGTGACGTTAAATTAAGTTTTACCTCAAAAGATGACAGTCATATTGGAAAACCTATTAGCAGTAACACCTCCAGGAACATGGGACCATTCTTTTATACTCTTGCTCAAACCAGTAAGAAATGTTGAAGTTGATTGTCCACAAGGCCACAGTTTATTTGCTCCATTTTTGTTAGGGAAAAAGGTATATATTCCTTATAGGAATATAATTTCCAATGCATGTTTCTGGGTTAGTAATCCACCCCTACCCAAGGCTTTCTGTCAGGTTTTAATTTTGATTTTTGTTTTAATTTCAGCATTATAAGTGTGTTCTGTAGGCAGGAACATCTTGCTTTTAACCTTTCACTGTCCAGACCCCCCAAAATTAATGTTGCTCCCAGTGCCCACTTAAAAAAAAAATCATCTGAAATGGTAGAGAATTTTCTCTGAAGGTAATGACACCAAAAGTACAAAATTTGATTGAAAACTTACAGAATTATGCTTGCACAAAGTTAGTGGTCTGGGCACAATTTATGTATTGGTGATTTTACTGACAGAGTCCTTTTTTAAGTCCATTCTCTTGTTCCTTTCAGTCAAATTCTTACCTATTTCACTAGTATGCCTTCCATTCTGTTGAATGAACACAAGAAACTGCCCATTCAACTATTACAACTACCCTGTAAAGTGCATGGAAATTGGTAATTTGTCCAGTTTTGCACAAAATTAAAAATATACTATTTTAAAAATAGTGTGCAAAATAAATAATCTAGACATTCCTGGCACTGAAACAACATTGCCTCTGTTTGTTGCCTCTTCAATGGGGGCTCCTTAGCATGATGAAGAGGCTCTTGGTCTGAGGAACTGAACCTAATTACCCCCCCTTTCCCTGCCCCATCCTCCACATCCCTCCCTTCCCATTCCTCCTCCTTTAGCCAATCCCTCCCTTCCCATTCCTCCTCCTTTAGCCAATCCCTCCCTGCCCATTCCTCCTTTCCCAATCCCTCCCTTCTCCCTTTCCTGTTTTCAGCCTTTGGGGTCCTTCCCTCAAGCATTTGAGTTCCTAGGTTGGGGGATGGGTATCATTTTCCATCCCATTCTGTTGAGGTCCTTGGTGGTGGTGTAGTTTGTTGTGGAATCTAGATCATCTGGGGATGTCCCAATCCCCCTCTTGTCTCCCGGGGGGGTGAGGGGCTTCCAGTGTTCTTTCAGGTGACAAGTGTTTCTCTGGAGGCTGCCTGTCAGATTCCGGGAGGTGGTGGCTGAAGGAGGTATGCTTTGTGGTGGGTATCCGACCGCCCTCTCTTTTGTCCACCGAGGTGGCTCAGTAGAAGTGAGGTTGCTATTCTGGATGGATTGCTGGTTTACTGGCATGAAGGGTAGGGTATGGCATGGGTTCCATACCACATCTGCACTACTGGCCGCATTGAGGTCCTCTTGGGTGCGGCGGGGGATTTACGACCCTTTCATTCCTTCTAATAGCTACCCCTCTACGTACCCCCCCCTTTTTTTCTTTTTTTTTCAGGAAAAATAAAGTGACCTAACCATGGAGTCCCAGATCCATGAAACGTCTCCCAGACCTTTTTATGCTGCGGTGCCCTCTTGGACCATTCTTCGGACCTTTCTAACACCCTGGTACCTTCTGCAGGGTAACATCTCATTGCCCACTCCTGGTACCAAGGTTCCACCTGACTCCTTTGATACATCCAACCTCCGCATGTCTTTGACCGTGCTTCTGGCTTCTCCCTCTATGGTGCGACGATTTTCAGATCGCCCACCCATCTCAGGACAGACCACCTCCAGTTCCACACCTAAATGACCACGACCATTAACTGATAACACTGCTTCGATTACCTTTCACTCTTCCCAGAAAAGACCAGCACAACACTTACTCTCCTTGCACACTATGTTTCAATGTACACAATGGACTAAGTTTTTTACGGCAATGGACATCTCCCACTGACCATCTTTGTGATCATAGTATCAGCAAGGCACTCCTGCGCCATGTCGGTTAAAATATTTTACTTTATGTTCTTGAGAACGCTCTCTATTTGTTCGTCGCCCCTGCTTACTTCGTCCCTTTTCTCTTCGTCTACAGTCACTCCTGTCTTCCCTTCAGCTACCACCTCTATATGTTCATGTGACATCTCCCTTTCCCCTACCCCCTTGGGAAGTTCCTCCTGTTCGTGTCTGTTCTATTCCTCTACCTTGCGCGAAAGCCCGCCTACCTACGGCGGCTTCTCGCTCTTTTTTTCTAGACCACTTCTGTTCTCATTCCCATGCCATCGCAGTGTATACCGATGGTTCAAAGTCGTCTGACGGTGTCGGATTCGCAGCACTCTTCCCGGACAACGTCGTGCGAGGGCATCTGTTACCCTCGGCTAGCATCTTTATGGCTGAATTGTATGCCATTCTTGTGGCACTTATCCGTATTGCATCTATGCCTGTGTCACCATTTGTGGTCGTTTCAGACTCCCTTAGTGCTTTACAGGCTATCCGTAAAATTGATACACCTCACCCCCTAGTTCTTCGTATCCACCTTTGGTTACGTCGTATCTCTAGCAAGCACAAAGATATTGTTTTTTGTTGGGTCCCTGGTCATGTTGACGTACAGGGCAATGAACAGGCAGACACTGCTGCGCGGTCAGCAGTACATGACCTTCCAGTTTCATATAGAGGTGTTCCTTTTACGGACTATTTTGCGGTCATTGCTACCCACCTTCGCACCCATTGGCAACAACGCTGGTCTGACCTGCTAAATCCCCTGTGGTTTAGCGCTTCTATTTGATTATAATAATAATAATAATGACCTGCTAAATAACAAACTTCATTCTATTAAACCGAGTATAGGTTTCTGGCCTTCTTCTTGTCACCAATGTCGAGGTTGGGAGACTACACTCTCCCGTCTTCGCATTGGCCACACTCGTCTTACGCACGGGTATCTCATGGAGAGGCTCCCTGCCCCTCTCTGTGAGCATTGTCAGGTTCCAATGTCTGTTTGACATATTCTGTTGGACTGTCCACTTTATCAACGAGCTCGCAGAATTTACCTCCAACGGCGTCTTCGCTCTGCGGCCCTTTCTTTACCTTCCCTTCTTGCTGATGGACCCTCCTTTAATCCTGACACACTCGTTGACTTTTTGACAGAAACTGACTTACTACACAAACTCTGAAGATTATACCTTTAGCACCTCTCTCAGTCCTTTCTACCTCGATCTCTTGCTACCCTCTATCCACTGTCCTGCTGCACTCCATACCCTACTAATCATCCATCTCCCTCTTACAACCCATTCTCCCTGCATCCTGCAATAACCTGCAGCGCTGTATGACCCCTGTGGTTTAGCGCTTCTATTTGATTATAATAATAATAATAATAATAATAGTTTATCTTGAGTGAGCTGAGCTCATGACGTAGAACTGTGTGAGGGACTCTGGCCTCAGTGATGTAGTTCTATGTGACAACCACTGAAAGGGTTAAAGAATGTGCGAATGGACTGAGTTGCCCTCTCTGGAATAGCTGTAGGGTTTCGCTGCAAGAGGATAAACTAGCGAACAGTTGGAAAATTTAATTCATTATGCTGATATTTGAAAAAAACAGCAGCGCTGTATAACCCCTTTGGTTTAGCGCTTCTATTTGATTATAATAATAATTGAAAAAAACAACAATGTGGACCTCTTGAATTACACGCCTGTCTTACTGACATGTGAAATTAGTGGAAAACCATTGGAAAGGTGGATAAAACATTTGGAGAACAAATTATACACTAATAAACTTTTGTTTTCAATCTACAAATTCATGTACATATATTAAATCTACTGAGCTGCTGCTGCTGCTACTATAGGGGCACAAATTATTCAAGAGTGAAATAGGCTGATGGATTGTATTTGTCTAGATTTCAAGAAAGCTTTCTCTATCAATGAGCACGTAGAATTTACCTCCGTCGTCGTCTTCACTCTGCTGCCCTTTCTTTACCTTCCCTTCTTGCTGATGGTCCCTCCTTTAATCCTGACTCTCTCATTGACTTTTTGACAGAAACTGACTTACTACACAAACTCTGAAGATTATACCTCTAGCACACCCCTCAGTCCCTTCTACCTCAATATCTTGCTACCCTCTATCCACTGTCCTGCTGCACTCCATACCCTACTAATCGTCCCTCTCCCCCTTACAACCCATTCTCCCTGCATCCTGCCCTAACCTGCTGTACTGTATGACCCCTGTGGTTTAGCGCTTCTTTTTTATTATAATAATCAAGAAAGCTTTCAATAGCATTCAGTGAACTCATCTGAAAACTAAAAATATAA
The DNA here is from genome assembly GCA_009830355.1 of Cherax destructor. NCBI lineage: Eukaryota > Metazoa > Arthropoda > Malacostraca > Decapoda > Parastacidae > Cherax > Cherax destructor. The sequence goes on along the minus strand of WNWK01001862.1, from coordinate 62,054 downwards.
TTGAAAGTAAACTTTACAGCAGATGAGAGGTTTTGTTTAACCCTTTCACGAACTACGCTATTGATGCCAGCATCGGTTAAGTAGATCTGTGTATAAAATCTAACACTCAAACTTGGTGGGAGAGGCCTGGTAGGCCTAGATTTAAAAACATTTCTGTGAGGTCACTGTGCAATATTTTTTTTTTTTTTTTTTTATTAACACATCGGCCGATTCCCACCAAGGCAGGGTGGCCCGAAAAAGAAAAACTTTCATCATCATTCACTCCATCACTGTCTTGCCAGAAGGGTGCTTTACACTACAGTTATAAAACTGCAACATTAACACCCCTCCTTCAGAGTGCCGGCACTGTACTTCCCATCTCCAGAACTCAAGTCCGGCCTGCCGGTTTCCCTGAATCCCTTCATAAATGTTACTTTGCTCACACTCCAACAGCACGTCAAGTATTAAAAACCATATGCCTCCATTCACTCCTATCAAATACGCTCACACATGCTTGCTGGAAGTCCAAGCCCCTCGCACACAAAACTTCCTTTACCCCCTCCCTCCAACCTTTCCTAGGCCGACCCCTACCCCGCCTTCCCTCCACTACAGATTTATACACTCTCGAAGTCACTCTGTCTCGTTCCATTCTCTCTACATGTCCAAACCACCTCAACAACCCTCCTCAGCTCTCTGGACAATCGTTTTGGTAATCCCGCACCTCCTCCTAATTTCCAAACTCCGAATTCTCTGCATTATATTCACACCACACATTGACCTCAGACATGACATCTCCACTGCCTCCAGCCTTCTCCTCGTTGCAACATTCATCACCCATGCTTCACACCCATATAAGAGCGTTGGTATAACTATACTTCATACATTCCCTCTTTACTTCCATGGACAAGGTTCTTTGTCTCCACAGACTCCGAAGTGCTCCACTCACCCTTTTCCCTCATCAATTCTATGATTCACCTCATCCTTCATAGACCCATCCGCCAACATGTCCACTCCCAAATATCTGAATACATTCACCTCCTCCATACTCTCTCCCTCCAATCTGATATCCAATCTTTCGTCACCTATTCTTTTTGTTATCCTCATCACCTTACTCTTTCCTATATTCACTTTCAATTTTCTTCTTTTACACACCCTACCAAATTCATCCACCAACCTCTGCAACTTCTCTTCAGAATCTCCCAAAGCACAGTGTCATCAGCAAAAGCAACTGTGACAACTCCCACTTTGTATTTGCTTCTTATCTTTAGCCCAACACCTCTTGCCAAGACCCTCGCATTCACTTCTCTTACAACCCCATCTATAAATATATTGAACAACCACGGTGACATCACACATCCTTGTCTAAGGCCCACTTTTACTGGGAAATAGTCCCCTTCCCTCCTACACACTCTAACCTGAGCCTCACTATCCTCATAAAAACTCTTCACTGCTTTCAGTAACCTTCCTCCTATTCCATACACCTGCAACATCTGCCACATTGCCCCCTATCTACCCTATCATACGCCTTTTCCAAATCCATAAATGCCACAAAAACATCTTTACCCTTATCCAAATACTGTTCACCTATATGTTTCACTGTAAACACTTGGTCTACACACCCCTACCTTTCCTAAAGCCCCTTGTTCATCTGCTATCCTGCTTTCTGTTTTACTCTTAATTCTTTCAATAATAACTCTACCATACACTTTACCAGGTACACTCAACAGACTTATTCCCTATAATTTTTGCACTCTCTTTTGTCCCCTTTGCCTTTATACAAAGGAACAATACACGCTCTCTGCCAATCCCTAGGTACCTTCCCCTCTTCCATACATTTATTAAATAATAGCACCAACCACTCCAAAATTATATCCCCACCTGCTTTTAACATTTCTATCTTTATCCCATCAATCCCAGCTGCCTTACCCCTTTCATTCTACCCACTGCCTCACGAACTTCCCTACACCCACAACTGGCTCTTCCACACTCCTACAAGATGTTATTCCTCCTTTCCCTACACACGAAATCACAGCTTCCTGTCTTCATCAACATTTAACAAATCCTCAAAATATTCCTCCATCTTCCCGATACCTCTAACTCTCCATTTAATAACTCTCCTCTCCTATTTTTAACTGTCAAATCCATTTGTTCTCTAGGCTTCTCAACTTATTAATCTCATTCCAAAACTTTTTCTTATTTTCAACAAAATTTGCTGATAACATCTCACCCACTCTCTCATCTGCTCTCTTTTACATTGCTTCACCACTCTTTTAACTCTCTTTTTCTCTCCATATACTCTTCCCTCCTTGCATCACTTCTACTTTGTAAAACCTCTCATATGCTAACTTTTCTCCCTTACTACTCTTTTACATCATCATTCCACCAATCGCTCCTCTTCCCTCCCGCACCCACTCGCCTGTAACCACAAACTTCTGCTGAACACTCTAACACTACATTTTTAAATCTACCCCATACATTTTCGACCCCATTGCCTACACTCTCACTAGCCCATCTATCCTCCAATAGTTGTTTATATCTTACCCTAACTGCCTCCTCTTTTAGTTTATAAACCTTCACCTCTCTTTACTTACTGATTCTATTTTCCTTGTATCCCATCTACCTTTTACTCCCACTGTAGCTATAACTAAAAAGTGATCTGATATATCTGTGGCCCCTCTATAAACATGTACATCCTGAAGTCTACTCAACAGTCTTTTATCTACCAATACATAGTCCAACAAACTACTGTCATTACGCCCTACATCATATCTTGTATACTTATTTATCCTCTTTTTCTTAAAATATGTATTACCTATAACTAAACCCCTTTCTATACAAAGTTCAATCAAAGGGCTCCCATTATCATTTACACCTGGCACCCCAAACTTACCTACTACACCCTCTCTGCATGTTTCTCCCACTTTAGCATTTAGGTCCCCTACCACAATTACTCTCTCATTTGGTTCAAAAGTTCCTATACATTCGCTTAACATCTCCCAAAATCTCTCTCTCCTCTACACTCCTCTCTTCTCCAGGTGCATACACGATTATTATGACCCACTTTTCGCATCCGACCCTTATTTTAATCCACATAATCCTTGAATTTACACATTCATATTCCCTCTTTTCCTTCCATAACTGATCCTTCAACATTATTGCTACCCCTTCCTTAGCTCTAACTCTCTCAGATACTCCTGACTTAATCCCATTTATTTCTCCCCACTGAAACTCGCCTACCCCTTCAGCTTTGTTTCGCTTAGGGCCAGGACATCCAACTTCTTTCATTCATAACATCAGCAATCATCTCTTTCTTATCATCCGCACTACATCCACGCACATTCAGACAACCCAGTTTTATAAAGTTTTTCTTCTTCTCGTTTTAGTAGATTTGTACAGGAGAAGGGGTTACTAGCCCATTGCTCCCGGCATCTTAGTCGCCTCATACGACACGCATGGCTTACGGAGGAAAGATTCTTTTCCACTTCCCCATGGACAATAGAGAAAATAAAAAGAACAAGAGCTATTAAGAAAAAGAAGAAAAACCTAGATGTGTGTATGTATATATATGCATGTGTATGCCAGTGTAGTGTGACCTAAAGTGTAAGTAGAAGTAGCTAGATATACCTGTTATCCAGCGTGTTTATGAGACAGAAAAAAGACACCAGCAATCCTACCATCATGTAAAACAGTTTCAGGTTTCTGTTTCACAGTCACCTGGCAGGACGGTAGTACCTCCCTGGGTGGTTGCTGTCTACCAACCTACTACCTACAAAAAAAATCAGGGCTGCTGCAGTACATTATGGGAATGCCATCTTAGTACAGTGGACTCCTGGAGTTCGTCATTAATTCGTTCCAGAATGCTGCTCAAGTGCCGTTACCGAACGAATTTGTTCCCATAAGGAATAATGTAAATTACATTAGTCCGTTTCAGACCCCCAAAAATACACTTACAAAAGCACTTAAAAAAATGCACTTACATAATTGTTCGAGTTTGGAGCAGTACGAACTCTGGGGGTCCACTGTACATCATTGTTGACCATGTCGCATGGATGTGCAAGACCTTATTTTCAGGCGAACTCAACATTTATTATTCCCCACAATAACAAGGAGGATATTAGATCCGAAGGTGAATTTTATGGGTTTGAACATTTAATGACAGTGATACAGAAACTGACTTACTACACAAACTCTGAAGATTATACCTTTAGCACCTCCGTCAGTCCCTTCTACCTCGATCTCTTGCTACCCTCTATCCCTGCACTATCCACTGTCCTGCTGCACTCCATACCCTACTAATCATCCATCTCCCTCTTACAACCCATTCTCCCTGCATCCTGCAATAACCTGCAGCGCTGTATGACCCCTGTGGTTTAGCGCTTCTATTTGATTATAATAATAACAGTGATGTTGGGGGATGCTGGAATAGTGCTGAAAACCCTGATTACCCACAGGTATCCACCTCTGGGCTCAGTGCATCTGTATCCACACTGTGTCCATACCATAAGCAAAAGCTCATATTATCCTGTAGTATAGACACAGATGAGAGTATATGCAGACTTTGATTTCCTAGTAATTGATGACTGTTTAGTGACAGTGATAACTATTAACCTGTGATGTATTAATATATATGGCAATGCAAATACAGTGGACCCCCGAGTTTCGTAAAAACTTCACACCTGAAGTCTGCTCAAGTGCCATTACCGAACAAATTTACTCCCTTAAGGAAAAATTTCACGTAGGTTAGTCTATTTCAGACCCCCAAAAATACACTTCAACAAGAACTTACAAAATTATACTTACATAATTGCACGATTTCCGGGGTATTCGTTAACCGAGAGTCCACTGTAGTCTGGTAATGTCCCTATTGCTATCCTCAAGAAATGTAGTATATCATGGGACCCAACACCAGCAGCAGATAGTGATGATGGTGCTTCCATTGGCACAGGTAGTGGGCCACAGGCAATGCTGGCAATACATGTTGCTGCAGCTGTTGGGACAAAGAGGCAGGCATCTACAGTGCCAGTCCAGGTGGGGAGCCTTCTCTCTCTCTCTCTCTCTCTCTCTCTCTCTCTCTCTCTCTCTCTCTCTCTCTCTCTCTCTCTCTCTCTCACATCCTCCTCTTCCTCCCACACTTCATTCCACATCTCACAGCACACACAAGGCCTAGTGTCTAATCGACATGTGCCTAGGACAAAATGGTAATTAACTAACACACACACACACACACAAAAGGGGTATGTCCTACGAGGAGAGGTTAAGGGAAATCGACCTGACGACATTGGAGGACAGGAGAGTAAGGGGGGACATGATAACGACATAAAATACTGAGAGGAATTGACAAGGTGGACAGAGACAGAATGTTCCAGAGATGGGACACAGCAACAAGGGGGCACAGCTGGAAGTTGAAGACTCAGATGAATCACAGGGATGTTAGGAAGTATTTCTTCAGTCACAGAGTGGTCAGGAAGTGGAATAGCTTGGGAAGCGATGTAGTGGAGGCAGGATCCATTCATAGCTTTAAGAAGAGGTATGATAAGGCTCATGGCGAAGGGAGAGAGACCCAGTAGCAGCCAGTGAAGAGGTGGGGCCAGGAGCTATGAGCTATGACTCGACCCCTGCAACCACAACTAGGTACACACACACCCGATGGCATGGTGGCTAGCGCTCTTGCTTCACGCACGGAAGGCCCGGGTTCAATTCCCGGCGGGGCCGAAACATTTCAAAGTGTTTCGTTACACACACACACATACATACAACAGGCCTAGTGTCTAATCGACATGTGCCTAGGACAAAATGGTAACTAACCGCTGACAGAGTACAGGCTAGGTGGACAAAGGCTACAAACCTCATCAACGGAGAAAGACCTTGGGGCGAGTATAACGCCAAGCACATCTCCGGAAACACGCATCAACCAAATAACCGCGGCAGCATATGGGCAACTGGCAAACCTAAGATTAGCGTTCCGTTACCTTAACAAGGAATCGTTCAAGACACTGTACACCGTGTACGTCAGGCCCATACTAGAGTATGCAGCACCAGTCTGGAACCCACACCTGGTCAAGCATGTCAAGAAATTAGAGAAAGTGCAAAGGTTTGCGACAAGGCTAGTTCCACAACTCAGGGGACTGCCCTATGAAGAAAGGTTGAGGGAAATAGGACTAACAACACTGGAGGACAGAAGGGTTCGAGGAGACATGATAATGACATACAAAATACTGCGGGAAATCGACACGGTAGATAGTGACAGGATGTTCCAGAGAGGGAACACAGAAACAAGGGGACACAACTGGAAGCTGAAGACTCAGATGAGTCAAAGGGTAGTTAGGAAGTGGAATAGTCTAGCGAACGATATAGTGGAGCGGAAACCATACATAGTTTTAAGACAAGGTATGATAAAGCTCATGGAGCAGGGAGAGCAGAGACCCAGTAGCAGACAGTGCAGAGGCGGGGCCAGGAGCTGAGTCTCGACCCCTGCAACCACAATTAGGTGAGTACAATTAGGTGAGTACACCACACACACACACACACACACACACACACACACACACACACACACACACACACACACACACACACACACACACACACACACACACACACACACCACACACACACCACACACACACACACATACACCACACACACACACATACACCACACACACACACATCACACACACACACACATACACCACACACACACACATACACCACACACACACACATACACCACACACACACACACACACATACACCACACACACACACACACACATACACCACACACACACACACACATACACCACACACACACACACACATACACCACACACACACACACACACACACACCACACACACACACACACACACACACACACACACACACACACAACAAGTGCTGGATGAAATACACACAACCGAGGAGGAGGTGAAGAAGCTGCTATGTGAACTTGATACCTCAAAAGCAGTGGGACCGGACAACATTTCTCCGTGGGTCCTTAGAGAGGGAGCAGAGATGTTGTGTGTGCCACTAACACAAATCTTCAACACATCCATTGAAACTGGGCAACTACCTGAGGCGTGGAAGATGGCAAATGTAGTCCCAATTTTTAAGAAAGGAGACAGACACGAGGCATTAAACTACAGACCTGTGTCACTGACGTGTATAGTATGCAAAGTCATGGAGAAGATCATCAGGAGGAGAGTGGTGGAGCACCTAGAAAGACACAAGCTTATAAACGACAACCAGCATGGTTTCAGGGAAGGAAAATCCTGTGTCACAAACCTACTGGAGTTTTATGACAAGATAACAGAAGTAAGACACAAGAGAGAGGGTGGATAGACTGCATTTTTGGACTGCAAGAAGGCGTTCGACACAGTTCCTCACAAGAGATTAATGCAAAAGCTAGAGGATCAGGCACACGTAACAGGAAAAGCACTGCAATGGATCAGAGAATATCTGACAGGGAGGCAACAACGAGTCATGGTACGTGACGAGATGTCAGAGTGGGCACCTGTGACGAGTGGAGTTCCACAAGGGTCAGTCCTAGGACCTGTACTGTTTTTGGTATATGTGAATGACATAACGGAAGGGATAGACTCAGAAGTGTCCCTGTTTGCAGATGATGTGAAGTTAATGAGAAGAATCAAATCAGTCGAGGATCAGGCAGGACTACAAAGAGACCTGGACAGGCTGCAAGCCTGGTCCAGTAACTGGCTCCTTGAATTTAACCCTGCCAAATGTAAAGTCATGAATATCGGGAAGGGCAAAGAAGACCGCAGACAGAGTATAGTCTAGGTGGCCAAAGACTGCAAACCTCACTCAAAGAAAAGATCTTGGGGTGAGTATAATACCGAGCACATCTCCTGAGGCACACATCAATCAGATAACTGCTGCAGCATACGGGCGGCTGGCAAACCTAAGAATAGCGTTCCAATACCTCACTAAGGAATCATTCAAGACTCTGTATACCATATACGTCAGGCCCATACTGGAGTATGCAGCACCAGTTTGGAACCCACACCTGGTCAAGCACGTCAAGAAATTAGAGAAAGTGCAAAGGTTTGCAACAAAACTAGTCCCAGAGCTAAGGGGATTGTCCTACGAAGAAAGGTTAAGGGAAATCGGCCTGACGACACTAGAGGACAGGAGGGTTAGGTGAGACATGATAACGACATATAAAATACTGCGAGGAATAGATAAGGTGGACAGAGACAAGATGTTCCAGAGAGGGGACACAGAAACAAGGGGTCACAATTGGAAGTTGAAGACTCCTAAGAGTCAAAGGGATGTTAGGAAGTATTTCTTCAGTCATAGAGTTGTCAGGAAGTGGAATAGCTTAGAAAGCGACATAGTGGAGGCAGGAACCATACATAGTTTTAAGACTAGGTTTGATAAAGCTCATGGAGCAGGAGAGAGGGACCTAGTAGCAATCAGTGAAGAGGCGGGGCCAGGAGCATGACTCGACCCTGCAACCACAAACAGGTGAAATAGGTGAGTACACACACACCACCACACACACACCACACACACACACACACACACACACACACACACACACACACACACACACACACACACACACCACACCACACACACACCACACACAACCAACACACACACACACACACACACACCACACACACACACACACACACACACACACACACACACCACACACACACACACACCACACACACACACACCACACACACACACACACACACACACACACACCACACACACACCACACACACACACACCCACACACACACACACACACACACACACACACACACACACACACACACACACACACACACACACACACACACACACACACACACACACCACACACACACACACACACACACACCACACACACACACACACACACACACACACACACACACCACACACACACACACACACACACACACCACACACACACACACACACACACACACACACACACACACACACACCACACACACACACACACACACACACACCACACACACACACCACACACACACACCACACACACACACACCACACACACACCACACACACACACACACACACACACACCACACACACACACCACACACACACACACACCACACACACCACACCACACACACACACACACACACACACACACACACACACACACACACACACACACACACCACACCACACACACACACACACACACACACACACACACGCCCGGTGGCATGGTGGCTAGCGCTCTTGCTTCACGCACGGAGGGCCCGGGTTCACCCGGCGGGGCGAAACATTTCGGTGTTTCGTTACACACACACACACATACATACAACAGGCCTAGTGTCTAATCGACATGTGCCTAGGACAAAATGGTAACTAACACGCCCCGGTGGCATGGTGGCTAGCGCTCTTGCTTCACGCACGGAGGGCCCGGGTTCAATTCCCGGCGGGGGCGAAACATTTTGAAGTGTTTCGTTACACACACACACACATACATACAACAGGCCTAGTGTCTAATCGACATGTGCCTAGGAGAAAATGGTAACTAACTAACCCTCTCTCTCTCCTGTTGACACTAGCTTACCACAAATATCCAGCAACCACCACCAGGCTGCATCTGAAACTGACACAATTTGTCCCCGTCCCCATCAATTTGACAACACTGGAATCCAGCTGACCTGTAGCCTTAGAACACCACTACTGAACTGGAATTCTTTGAACTCAGGAAAGGGCAATAGAGACACCAAGGAATTCATTCTGAGACCAGCTGCTGTCATGGATTACACAACAAATATACATTTACAGGACAAGTGTGGCATTCAGGTTGGGGGTGTTTGTGTCCATAAAGTTACAAGTGGTACATGAATTTTTTTTTTTTTATCTTGTTGACTTTCCAATACTGAATGCATACGATATATACCAGATCAAGACTGGCTACAGACTGCCATATACCCACCTCTGTCAGCCATCAGACAAATAATAGAGTTACCACCATACTGACCGCTTTCTAACTACAGTTCTGCTATGGATAAGAAGAAATGGGCTTAGAAGAGATGTTACGTTTGTGCACACACAACAAAGTACCCAGCAAAGTGCAGAGACTTGAGTTTTGTGTGTAGAGTACAATATATCTGGAGCTGTGTTTCAGGGACTTAACAGACTACAACAATACTGGTCATGTTCTAAGAACATGACTAGCTCCTATATATATGTGTACATATGATAGAACAGTAGAAAATTGAAGTATAATAGAATGTGTATATGTTTACATTGTGTATAAATTGTTTTGTAAATAATATACTGTTGACACTGTTAGTGCAGGTATTGTGTTACATGCAGTTGCTAGCAATATACACATTGTGCATGATTGAGGTGTCATGGGCCACAGCAGTTTACCTGGAGAGAGTTCTGGGGTCAATGCTCCCATGGCCTGGTCTGTGACCAGGCCTCATGGTGGATCAGGGCCTGATCAACAAGGCTGTTACTGCTGGCTGTTACTGCTGATGTCATCAGTGGATCAACAACCTTCAATTTCACACCTTCATCTCTCAGCACTTATGGGAATTTTTTTTATTACAACCACAAAAAAAAGACTGTTTCTGTCTCTTTGTCTCTGTCTGTCTGTCTCTCTGTCTCTCTCTCTGTCTGTCTCTCTCTCTCTCTCTCTCTCTCTCTCTCTCTCTCTCTTCTTCTCTCTCTTCTCTGTTCTCTCTGCTCTGTCCTGTCTCTCCCTGTCCTCTCTCTCTGTCCTCTGTCTCTGTCCTGTGTCTCTGTCTCTCCTCTGTCTGCTCTGTCTCTGCCTCTGTCTCTGCCTCTGTCTCTGCCTCTGTCTCCTGCTCTCTCTCGCCTCTCTGCTCTCTGTCTCTGCTCTCTCTTGTCGTCTCTGTCTCTGCCTCTCTCTGTCTCTCTGTCTCTCCCGTCTCTGTCTCTTCTCTGTCTTCTGCTCTGTCTGTCTGTCTCTCTGCTCTGTCTCTCCTCTCTCTCTCTCTGTCTGCTCTGTCTCTGTCTCTCTGTCTCTCTCTGTCTTCTCTGTCTCTCTCTCTGCTCTCTCTGTCTCTCTCTCTGTCTCTCTCTGTCTCTCTCTCTCTGTCTCTCTGCTCTCTCTGTCTCTCTCTGCTCTCTCTGTCTCTTCTCTGTCTCTCTCTTCTCTGTCTCTCTCTCTCTCTCTCTCTGTTCTTCTCTTGTCTCTCTCTGTCTGCTCTCTGTCTCCTCTCTCTCTCTCTCTCTGTCTGTCTCTGTCTCTCTCTCTCTTCTGTCTGTCTGTCTGTCTGTCAATTGCAACAGTCGTTACTTTTAATTTTGGGAATTGTGACAGTAAAAGGGTTAAAATGAAAATGGGAACAAATCACGGAACAGGTGGAGATTGAACCCATGGCAGGTGAACCCTGAAACTCACAGGAGAGTGTGTTAATTGCTGGTTCATGCCGGCCTAACAAGGTTCATCCAACTAGGTATATTTCTAGACCCCATATGCAGGTTTTTAGAGATGAATCTTACACCAGCTTTGAGTCAAAATATTAGACCAAAGACAGAGATGAACCTAGTTATATCTGTTAATGACTCCAAAACTTACCTCAGGTGAGGCCTCCTTTTATTGTGAAAGGAATGCTGTATTGCAGGAATGAGAACTATTAAGAAAAACAAGTTTGTAGAGATTTACCAGTAATCTTATTTATTAGACAGGAAAGACCAACAGTCCTACCAGAGAACAAATAATTTAATAAAATTTCCATTTTACATACATGACAGGATGGTAGTACCTCCCTGAATGGCTGCTGTTTACTATTCGACTTTTCTAATCATTGAACAAAAGATCATCGCTGGAAAATCACATACAGTCAACCCCCGGTGTTCGTGAGCGTTGGAGTTCGTGAAAATTGCTGTTCATGAAGTTTTTTCATGAAAATTTTGGCTCAGTGTTCATGAATCTGCTCGGAGTTCATAATTCGTCCTGGACACGTATGCGTGGCCTGAGCGGGCCCGGGCACTCCATTCAGCGTCAGTGTGCTATTGTTTACCAGCGAGCGACCACCACCCACGCATTCATACCATATATATTGTCATT